>OOFC01003456.1:48661-68816 GCA_900323345.1 Pseudochromis fuscus | reverse complement strand
GCTCATGAACTCTTTAACTTCTGTCTTACTTTCATACTTCATATGTTTCACATATTTAATCCTCAGGTAAATTAGCTTCAAAATTGGTAAATGGTAAATGGAGTACATTTATATAGCGCTTTCATGACCTAAGCTAGGTCCCAAAGCACTTTACAAGGCAACTCATTCACCCATCACACACACACACCAATGGCGACAGAGCTGCCATGCAAGGCGCTAGCCACCATTGGGAGCAACTTAGGGTTCAGTGTCTTGCCCAAGGACACTTTGACATGTGGACAAGAGGAGCCGGGGATCGAACCCACAATCTTACGATTCAAAGGCGACCCACTAAGGGCCACAGCCGCCCTCAGTAAGAGATGCAGATAAAGTGGTGGCCTCAAAACTAGAACATATTTAATATTACCAGAACTAAAGACAAAATAGTGACAGAAAGACTACGGCACTCACTGTATGTACAGGAATGTAAACAGTGCTCTGACCACTTAGTTTAGGTAGAAAGTGAGCAAGCGACATAGTCAGCAATGACAAATCAGGATCCTGGATTTTCATCTCGATAACCAGACCAGAAAAATCAGTAGTGGACTGGTACAAACAGTGAAGATTTCTCTCATTGGTTGGTGGAAACCAAATCAGACCTAAGATAAGCATCTACAGGAGTTAAGACAATATGGAGAAACTATTGTTGTTTTGTTGGACACAAATACAGTAGCTATATGTAACAAACTGTCCATACTGTACTTTGAATAAACTGAATCAAGACAGGATTTAACCAAATTATTTTCCTGGCCATCCAACAGTATATCTACCAATTTGGTCAAAAGCATCATGGCCTACAAGTTTTTTTTATGTTGAAAAATGTCTTGCGATAGTTACACTTTTACTCTTAACAGGCCAAGACTCAGGGCTCACCTGCCTGACGGTTCAGTTGAATTGCGAACAGGTTGGTTGGACTTTAAACAGCCACCTCATGAAGAGAGGATCATATGTGTGACTCAGGTAATCGACATCAGATCAGTGCTTCTTCGCTTGTTAAACATTTTTTTTTTTATCAGTGATGCTTGTGTGATGCAGAAAAGCTGATGATGAACAAGCTCCTCTTTAAAAAAAAAAAAAAAAGTCGCTTACTGCTGTGAGCTTTTTGTCAGCGCTAACAACCTACACGACTGATGAATCTCTCTTTAAGCAGCCTGGTTGTTTTCATTCAACCACTCATCCACTGACCATGAGCTGTGTCTCTGTCTCTCTCATAGAAAGTCATTGTGGGAGATTATCCTCACCCTATGCATCAGTCCTCTTCATCCTTTGCGCCTCTTTTCATCTGCTCAGCCCTTCTCCATTCAGCAAATGATACACTTCCCCCACTCTGTCAGACTGCATCACTCTTTGAAGTTAATGAGTCAAAACTATCAGTCGTTTCGCTTTTAATTAGAAAACGGACAGAATGATTACATTTTTAATTGAAGCTGTCATTTTCAATTAAGATATGACATCCTGGAGAAGCCCTCTCCTCTCTCTGCCCTTTATTTATTCATTTATCAGCAGCCTTCTCAAGATGTTCCACTCATTTGCCTCCTGATCTCCTTCCTCTTCTCCTCCTCCTCTCCTGCTGTTTGGGAACCTTCTCCTCAGCACTGAAGCCTCCTCTGTTGTCTACCATTAATGTTTGGTTTTTTACTTTCTTTCTTTACTGACTATCTTACATTGATCTCTAGTCATTCTTCTTCATACTGATTAGTCTTTCCTACACCACCGGCATTTTAATTTTTTTCTACCAACACTTCTCTCCATTTAAAAAAAAAAAGTAAGTTAATTCTCTAGTTAATTTTATAGCCATTGCAACATATGTTAGGAAATTTGTTCAGTGAGTTCATTTTATTGAAATCATCATCTCAATTTAATGATGTTCAATATAGATTTTAACTTAACGCTAAATGATTTTTATTGAAAATTAGAAAATAGACCTAAAATATTGAAAGTCATAATAAGCACAGAGGTTGTTTGGAGTTTAATGGTTGAATTGTTCTATATTTTATACAATATTTTACACATTCTGAACCACAGTTGTTTACATATTTTTCTCACAAGCTATTTTCTCAAAAAGTCATATTCTAGGTGAGTCACAGTTGCAATTAATCAATGAACCATCTGGATGCAGTCTTAACAGATTTTTTTTTCCGGGCTATTGTGTTAGTGCTGAGCTTAGATTTGAAATGTAATCATTGATGATGATCTGTGAACATGACTTTGTTGTTTAAAGTTGTTTAGCAGTTCAGCTCTTGAAAAAGCAAATGAAAAACAGCCACAGTGTATCTGAGATGTCTAGACGGTGGACTGTAAACTTGTTGTAAAAGGCTTGAAGTCTGACTGTGGAGTTGTTTTCTTCATCTTTTTTTTATGTATTACTTTTTACTCTTTTTTTTTTTTTCAGAAATGCCTCTTAAAGCATTTTAAGTACTGAAGAATGAACTATGAATCTTTGGTCTTGTTCAATCGGCTTTCAGACATGACCTTAAAATCATAGATTAAAACACAAATCCGCAAGACTGTGCACTTAATGCCTTTCAATAAAGATCAACACACACACTCACACACACACACACATAACATGGAGAGTATATAAAGTGGACAAGGACATTGTTAAGTCTCTGAGAGAAAGATGCTCACAATATAAAGACAGACACTGAACATCATGTACATCAGTTCCATACACAATCATTTAGCTCATGATATGATTGTATTATGGCTTTTAGTCTAATATCTTATGGATTAAATTATTAGTTATTTTTACTTCTGGAATCCAGTAGGTGCACCTTGTTATTATCTCCACAAATTAAATGTCCCCATAATCTTACTATATTAACCATAGACTGTATATAAAACACATACATAGCCACAGTGACACCACTTATTGTTTTGTGGACTATTGTTTTTTTAAGCCAAGAGTTTGGCATTTGATAAGGCTGGGGAGCAGTGAGGGGGCATGTCCAAAGAACTGGTCAATCAAACCAGCTTTGTCTCTGAATATACCTCTGTCTAAGATAAGATAAGATAAGATAAGATAAGATAAGATAAGATAAGATAAGATAAGATAAGATAAGATAAGATAAGATAAGATAAGATACAACACTATGTACATGTAACGGAAACAACTATGTATGTACTTGGCACTAGCAGCCTGATGATTGCACATATTACATGGTTGTAATGATACTGCAGAGTCATGTCAGGTGTGTGATTGTGGTTTTACTGGGACCACTGCTGGTAGTACAACCTCATGACTGCAGGAAGAAAGGACCTGTGGTAACGCTCCTTGACACATGTTGAGCCTTTCACTGAAGGAACGCTCCAGTGCTGTTAAGGTGTCCTGCATGGGGTGGGAGTCACTGTCCATCATGGATGATGGCTTTACCATCATCCTCCCTCCTCCCACCACCTCCACTGAGTTGAGAGGGTGTCCCAGAATAGAGCTGGCTTTCTCAGTCAGTTTGACACCTAATAATTACTGAATTGTGAAGTTACTTTTAGCATCAGAATGACTTAATAAATACACAATTTTTGAATTAAAATCTATTGAATCCAGATGTTGTGTAGCATGTAGCAGCCACTGACAGTACTGCTCTTTCAGGCACTCCTGCATGAGCTTCACTTTTCAGACCAGATGACTGCATCCATTTTTATATACAGTATGTATATGTTCAGAATTGTTCTTATAACCACAATGACCAGCAACATGAGTACACTTTGAAGTAACACCAGAGAGGTGACTTGGTAAATCAGTGGAGGTCAGACATACAGAGTTGCTGAGCAAAGTGCAATTTTATCGTCACTATGTCCGTCCACTATTCTGCATTTCTGTGCCGCTGCCATTTATTTGCTGTTCTTCTGTTTTTTGCCCTTCACAGCTTTTCTCCCCTGTCTTCCTCTTGTCTCTTCTTCCTCTGGTTTCTCCTTCCCTCTCCTCTTCCAGACCTGGAGGAGTGGGGAGGTTGTGGCTCTATACAGTCCATTTCCTGGTGAGAGGGCTCTTGAGTGCAGACCGAGCCATTATTTGCCTGCACAATGCTGTGTTCTCATTAACTCTTATCAAAGTTCATCTTGCATCCAAATGCTGTGGGCCGCTCAATACTGACTGCACTGAAAAGAGAAAATGAAAAAGCAAGCAGCAGAGACAGAGCGATAGAGAGACGCTAAGAGAGAGAGAGCATCGTGTAGATAAAGGATGGAGAAATAATGGTTTAATGGTGATTGAGGATGGGCAGAATAATCACTGCAGTCCTCTGACTAGACTGAATATTGGTTTGATGTAAAATCAAACTGTGTTCATATCTGAAACTCTGATAAGTAGGTTTTGTTGTTTTTTTTATATACCAATACTTGTCTTTGTCCTTTTCAATTTTTTTAGAACTGGAAAAGAAGTTAGAGAAGAATGAACGGCTCGGACAAATAATTAAATTGAATTCATAATCATAATTTAATCTTACCCACACAATAGAGTCCCTCTGAATGCCTTCATGTTATTTGCTTTCAATCCAGCATTTTAAAAGAAAATGCCTGTGTCAGGATTCACAACTCACTGCAAGAAATGCATGACGACAATGAAAACACTGCCTCGCGCCTGGTAAACAGAGGCCATGAGAAGGTGAAGACATGAAGTGAGTACTTAGTGCAGTCCTTACTTGATTTGCTCAGATGATTAGAAACTCCCTTGTAATTTTGTCTCCAAGTATCATCTGCCTCTCCTCATAAACATACACTGTTCCTCCTCCGCCTGTATCATCAGATCCTACAGTGCAGCTGGATTCCCTCATTGAGATGTAAAGAGCGATAATTGGAGCCTGATTGCAGCCGTATGAGAGCTTTCATCTAAACTCCGGTTTTGTAATATCATATGATGGGTAGATATTTTGTACTTGGTTTCTGTTGCTACCTTAAAATGGATATTATGCCCCATGCTAGTGCACCTGCTGATAAGTGCCAACATTACTTGTGTCAAATTGCTCTATTTTGATAAAGTTTCTGTGAAGGACTGTGTTGTTTCAGCTCAGCAGTCAGTTCCCCTGTGGACAGTAACATAGTGAAAATGTAAGATGGACTTTACAGGATGGAGGGACGCAGTGTTAGTGTTACTGCCTCGTAACTGAGGAGAAGTTTAATGACACATGAATGTGCTGATTTAATTAATGTTATATCGTTTAATAACATGAATTTAGTCTCATATGAATCAAAACTCAACACTATTGGTTTGTGACTCTGTGGGTCACAAATATCTAGTTTTAGTGATTTTAAAATGCTCAGCAGTTTCCTCCACTAGCTGGGAACTGTAGTTATGGGTGAAGAGTGACAAGAACTTGGGATTATCTGTGATTTTAGTGGCAAATTCAATGCCATGATGAATGCTAACTATTTTTTGCTGACACACTTAGGAAGCTGTAGCCTCTCAGGGAGGATCACATGATCACCATCCCAGGTTTGGAGGATCCTGAAACATGTGAACCTCAGGAAAGCAGGCTGAAACTATGTGCTGGTCAAATCTCGTCTCATCTTTAACAAGCTCTTATCTCAGTGTGTGGATCCTAGCTCCTTAAATAAATCCACAACAGCCCTCATGTCTTAATAACTACTCACATTGTCAGTCATGAGGGTTGTTGAGGGCTTATTAAAAACACTATCTGCTCTTACTTTCCCACCATTGACCCACTTCAGTTGGCCTGTGTCTAAATACATCCACTGGGTGCAGCATCACCATGAAGGAATACTTGTACCACCTGAAACTGGCTCATGGTCTCCACCATCATGCTGACCGCCATAGAGTATAGAAAGTATACTGACTCAGTGCATTTCAGTGTGGTTTGCCAACTGTTCTGTCCGTGACCATTAAACAGAGAGTGGTGTGCTTCGCTGAGCGCATTTCGAGGGTCGCTCTCCCTCTCTGCACGGCATCCACACCAGGCGATGCAGCTCCAGAGCCACCAAAACGATCAGAGACTCCACTCATCACAGTAACCGCCGGCTCAGCCTGCTGCAATCAGCGCTCATACAGTCTGATGGCTGAAACTGAGACAGTCAGCTTCTACCACAAGGCCGTCTGACTTCTCAACGCGGGCTTCTGATCACTCTATTTTTTAATATTTATTTTCATCTATATTTATTCTATCTCTTCTATTTGCATAATCAAAGGAGCTGGGGCAGGTTTATATTTTACTGCAACGTATATAAAATATGTCACTGCATGTGTGACAAATCCTAAATCTTACATTTTCAGTCTGTTACCTAAAATGTAAAAAATGTACTGTTTGCACTCTGCCTTATATTTGCAGAGTGTTTTCGAGTAATTTTTTATGTCAGCTGGGAATATACAGGAAAAGCACAAGGGAGATAAACAATGCTAAAATAGGACATCTCCTTCTACATTTAAAAGCTCACAGATATTTTTTTAAAGTATTAATTTCAAATGTATGTTTGGACATAAGGACATCACTTCAAGATGGAGAAGATGTTTATGATGAAGCAGTGGAATCAAACAGAAAATGTTTTGCAGTGAAGGTGACCGCAGAATAAATGAGGTATTCAAAGGAGAGTTAGTTGGTTGAGGAGACTGAGTAATTGTCAGTCCTGCGACGGGTATTTATTGGTAACACTGCTTAAAACAAATCTATTTGGCCCAATAGTCATCTTCTGAGCTCAGGGCTCACAGAGCCCCACAGCACGCATCCACTTTACTCACAGCTCAGTAGAGGGAACACTTTGGAAACCCTTCACCCTCCATCGTGACTCTGCCTCAGCTGCCAGATAAATGCCCAGAGGAGACTGTCTGATACCATAAACACCACCAAAGAATTTAACCATGATGGATAGTACTGGTCTCTACTTCACTTGGGAACTCTGTCTTACAATTCCCCAACTCTGATACTCAGGCATTTTTTAAATCAGCAACTCATGCTCCTGAGTCTGTGTACACACTGTGCTGAATAAACCTCTCCAGTTATTTAGTACAAACTGCATGTGCCCTGGAAAAAAAATCTGTTAGGGAAAATAGTTTAGGGGATTAGATGTTCTTTGTCAAAAGAAAATACAGCAGCTAATGTGTATATGTGCGTGTGTCTTGGTATTGCTTAATGTGTGTTTAGAGACAGCCTTAGGTCTTAGGGATGGCACTGTTCTGCTGCTCCCACTTTAATTGGCTGCTGGCCCCTCAGCCTTGCCTGAATGGAGAGTCATTTAGGGACCTTTCACTCTCATAGAGGATTGCCGGTTGCCGCTGAAGGAGAAATTGCATTCCTGTTTCCATACAATGGCTGGTCGGAGTTGGAAGGGGCAAGAGTATCACTGTCATTATCATGACAATGGAAGCTAATTCCACTGCCACTAGCACCATTCTGAAACCCTCTGCAGCACCAGCTTATCAGGGGGCACCATGAGACCAGCAGGAAGCTCTGCGAACAACGCGCATGAGGCAAAGATTCACACACAAAGTGCACACTCCGAGACAGACACATGCACATTCTGGGCTGTTTAGGTAGGCTGTCAGAGGCATGAGCCATCACATCAGCAAAAAAGTTTATGAGACAGCAGAAGTCATTAATGGCACACTGTGAGGTCAACTAATACTTTATATCTCTGTTGTGTTTTCCTCAGCATGAATACATGTCTGCACCCAACCAGTGATGCAATAAATACCTAATTTAACCATAATAACCTTCAGTGACTAAACTGTAGCTCTTTAATAAACATGTGTTGGAGCATCATCTGTAGGTGTTTCCAGGCTGTGAATGCAGGTGTAGGAGGTGTTTGTTGTTAAAGAAACTATTACTTCATGCAACATATAGAGAGGGACTGTATACCTGCAGAGAGATAGTGCAAAGTGTGTAAAAGGGAAACTCTGCAGAGCTGAAGACAATTACAACATTTTAACCCTGCACACTGTACGCTGGACGTTGGTCTGACCTCAACATCTGCGGCTGTTGTCACTCTTTTCCCTCAAAGTATCAACATCTAACATCCAACAGTATCTTCCTCTGTTCACTGAGAGGGCGGCAGTGTCAGACCTTGGAGTCTACAGGACGTACAGGATGTAACATACTGTAAGTGTAATGTGGACAGGAGAGTCCTGATCTACATGGAGTATCTAGTGAGAGTCACTCATGTCGTTCAGTGTTTTTCTTCCCTCTCTGTCTCTGAGTTCAGTAATTACATGCAGACAGATCCAGTTGTGCTGCTGAGTCACTGTGTTAGTGAGCACTGTGGGCAAATCAGCAACTGTCACACATTAAGCACCTTGACAAATCTATTTATTGGACACACATACATTAGATCAGGTGCTCTTTACCTTTAAGCCTCCTCAAAAACCTGATACATCCCTGTCATTAAACTTTTAAGCATGTGTTTGTGAAGCAATAAATGATGTGACTAACAGTGCTTTTATTGTTATTTTACAAGATAGTCTTAATAAAGGCATCACTGTAACAGAAACGTTTGTGCCATCCGTGGTGCTGAATCAGTTTTTCAGCAAAAACTATTTTTCTTCCACAGTTTTTTCACATCGAGAATCATTGAGAACCAAGACCGTGTTTGTTTCCCTTTCAAGATCATTTTACTAGTGAATACAACAGCCTCTGCTGCACATGATGCTCTGTAATTACATAAACAAGTAAAGTCAGCAGCTGATTTTGAACATCTAATTTGCTACATGCATCTTTGTGTTGTGCCAATAATCACTTTGTGGGGTATCAGGGGGATAAATAAAGCTGTATAATGTACTGTGATCACATCAGATTTTCTTTCTCTCTGGTACCTATCCGGTGTTATGCCTCTAATACTGGTTGGACAGGGGGCTCAGGTGACATAACAACTCTCACACATCCTTACCTGAATCCCATTTCCTGCCATAACTATCCTCCCTTTTAAAATAAATTGCCTTCCTTTTTAACCAGGGTTTCTTTCTGCCGTGAAGTTTTTAAGGTCAAAGGAAAATTGTCTGCGGGCCACACCATTTTTACAGGGGCTGATGGTCAAATTAAAAGTGCCAAACAGCAAGATTACAAGTTAAGCTAGTGGCTCTCACATTCACCAGTGATCTGTAGATATAACGTACTACTAGGAATGATTAAAGATTGGTCATGAATCCAAGTATTGAACAAATTAGAATTTTGACCTTATGGAGATGCTGGATAAAAAGCTGAGGGATCCATCAATAGTTCAAACTCTGAACAGAAAACAAATCCCTTCAAATTGTTGTTGAAACACCAACAACTTCAAAGAAATTTGAATTAATCATCTTTAACCTTGAATGTTTTTACCAGTTTAGTCCAAAGACTTGCTCTACTAGCATAACTAAAACTGCTTTCAATGATAAAGCATCAAAAAAAACACTTCAACAGTAACAGATCTTTACATTATGTATCCTTAAAATATCAGATAATATGAAAACCAATCCTAAATGAAGAAAAATCAACATAGTCACTTTGATAGATGAATATGTTGATTCATGTGTGCACCATGGGGCTCTTCTGCTTTTGCTTACCCACAATATACATGATTTTGCCTGAGTGTTGTTTAGCTGCTGTGATATCTGCCCTCTCCCCGCGATTCTTAGATTAACGATGTGGTTTCAAAGCTGCCTACCATCATAATTGGAGGATGCCTTCCTTTTTGTTTGTCCTGATATTTGCAGGGAATATTTCTGTAACAGAACATTACTTATGCTGGGAATACATTTACAAGGCGCATGAGGATGGAGAAGGTGTGAGAAAAAAGACAAGTCGAGACCTTTCATTCAAATTCAAGTTGCTCATTTAGAAGAACAAACAGCTAATTTTACAAGTAGCAAACTATTTAACATTTACATAAAGATTCAAACATGTACACTATATACAGTGTAAATAAACTACATTGATACAAAGGCTGATGAACCATACACCAACGAAACTGGTCATTGCTCCAATCAACAGGAAACTTGTGAAGTACAACACACCTATTTCAACCCTTCCAGGTCATCTGTCAGCATCCCACTGGGCAATATGCTCTGCAGCTGTGAAATACACACATAAACATATATTATGGAAACATGAAAATTTCTCAGAAATGTTACCGTTGAGTACTAAAGCACTGTAAAAATAAAACAGTTATTGCAACATATGGGACTAAAAACACACATACATACAGGCAGAAGCTGTACTCTGGAGAAACATGCTGATGGCTGTGTGATATCCACTTATCATTTTATTACCAATTAACAACACATGGAATGACGGATGGAAATTATTGTGACGGGCCGCAGGGTGCTTATAATCAGCTGAATTTATGCACTTCACTCAGTGTAGCTTCAGTGAAATGCTCCTTTTTTCTGAGAGAAAGGCTGCAAAAATGTGTGTTTTGGTAAAACATCATTGGTAGATCATGATCAAGAAAAGCCTTGGGGTTTGGATTGTATTAGTGGTAGTTAGTGCAACAGTAGTAAAGAGGTCATTATCATAGCTGAACTTATGTTATAACTTATGATATTCTTTCTCAATCAATGAACAGTGAGGCATTAAGAGGTCTTCAAAAAGCCCGTCCAAAAAATGACATCTCAGCAACGCTGACCTCGTTCAGAGTAGATCAGTCATTCAGCACTGAGTGATCAATACCAGATTATACACCAGACACTTTCAAAGACACACTCAAGTGGGCAAAACTAAACATCTGCCACCATTTCATTGCTCACGATCAATGTAAGTGGTATGTGTGTGGCTAAACACTGCAGGCCTTTGTGGAGCTGACGTATATTGATTGCTCAAAGGTTCTAGATGGCGAGCACTGAGTGCCATTGATTTAGACTAAGAGGCATGTTCTAATGTGTAGGCAGGATCACAAGGGGATTTTTAATGTTGTTTTCACATCCTTATGATAAACACTGGATTAACATTTTACACAGCACCCTGCAGTGACAGAATCCATGAGAGACTGTTGGCCTGAACACAGTAGAGAAACATTCTGGAGAGCAGTCAATTTTAAAACTTAAAAAGAGAAAATGTCTATTGCAACAAATATATAATAGTTTAAAGCTACATTTTGGGAGTTTCTATAGAACATGCTAAATCAAATAGCAATAAGTACTGTGAAAGTATCTGAATGAACTGCAACATCCCAGTAATCTCTTTCCTGTTATGAAGACATAAAAATAATAAGTTGGTGTATTGAGTCCTTTCATTTAGCACTAAGCTATGGGGCCTTTTGAGGAGACAGATGAGTTTTGATCCTGGTGTTTTTCTGCTTCGAAGCAGCTGGTGCTGGATGGACTGAAAAAGCCCAAATTTTGGGGGGACAGTCTCTTTGCAAGTCGACTGTGGACATGCTGCTGCAGTTAAATAAAAGCAGTAAAATGTGTGTCTAGTTCATGAAAAAAAACACAGATGTGGGCTATTTGCTTTTGTCGTCATAGTTCTGGGCAGATCAAGGTAAAAGTCCTGACTAGTGTGAACTGTGACTGCTTTTGTCAAGTGTTACACAGTGTTACAGTGACTGTGGTTACACCACTGCCTCCCTGCAGGATGTTCCTCTGGATCACACTGAGGAGTTAATTGTACAAAGAGAACTCCACCTTCACACTGTGTCCCTGAAGGAGCCTTACCATGCTGGCAAATGTAGCGGTTTCGTGTTTTACACCGCTGGTCATTCCAGTTGAAAGCACTTAATGCCTGCAGCTCTACGCAGTTTCCAAAACTGGGTGGAGAAAGAGTCAAGGTGAGTAATAGTGTGTGCTGGGTTTGTCCTGCATGCAGAGTTTACTGGATTTTAAATTTAAATGAAACAAAGTGTTTGTTTGTAGTTAACTGTAGCATCAGGGAGTATTTGTTGTGATAACAAGGAGTGTAGGAATATAAGGAGATTAAAACTGGATAGATAGATGAGAACACTGAGAGAAATAGAGACATCTAGTGGTCATGGTGAAGGTTGCATTTCAGCTAACATCCAATCCAAAAAAACATGTTTTTTTCATTGTTAGTAAATAACTGGATTTCATTTTAAAAATCAAATAAAAAACCTTTTTTCATCTAATTTTGTTTGAGTAATCTGACATCCGTAGATACTGCAGATAAAAAGTAAAAGAATTCCAAAGCTCACAGAGAGAAATTCATTTTCAGCCTTTCAGGTGATGTGTTTCATTTGCTGGTTTTGGTCCATTGCACTCAGCCGCCTCTGTTTATGATGTACTCTGCAGTAGCTAATGTGTCTCCTACCCTTGGTTGTCAGGTTGCCCAAAGGCAAAGCTGCTGAATCTCAGGATCTCTCCTGTGTCCCAGCGAAACGAGTCTTTTGAAAGCTTATATGTCAAACCTGCGGAGAAAAAAACATTTGCTGTTTTAGGCCATGCACCATCTCCACTACCTCCACCCAGGAGAAGGACAAAATAGCAAACTGGCAGCACAGACTGAACATTATGATATTTTATATTTATTAGGAAGATCAAGATACAACACAATACCTATCCAGAAGTTCCGTGTTTCAAAGTCAGTGTTTGTGACCTCGTTGTTCGTCTCCAGCTGACTCAGATAAAATCCCAGGATGTCCTGAACCTTCTGATTGTGGATCTGAGCCAGAATTCCCCCTAGTTCCTGGTGGTTTAAACAAAAAAAGTTCAAAGTCTAAGCAAAAAGTCTTTGTTTGATGAGGTTGATCAATGCCCTGTGGTTACAGACCCACACCCTTAGTGGGTAAAACACACCTGTCTCTCACCTGACAGCGACTTTTTGCTCCATAGTAGGTGTCAGCTTCTGAAGACACGATGAAACAATTTCCATCGATCATCACATCACAGCTATGAAAGGGAAACTGCACCTTTTCTGATGGGACACAAGCAGCCAGGATACAGTGAAAATCAGTTATAATGACACTCCCTCTCCAACTAAAATCTGCAGAATTACATTTGAGGACAACCACTGGAGCAAACCTAAATCATCCTGTTGAGCCAGAAGATGTAAATAAAACAAAATAAAATGTGAAGTGAGTAATGAAAGCACATGTGAAACTGTGCCACTTCTGCTTGATATATACTGTGAACTAATGGTCTTTCAAGCAACCTTCAACAAGTCAATAGGCTATAGTGCTTTCACTGTGTCATTAGACTTAAAGATAAATGGAGAATGTAGCAGCAACCACATTGATTTCCTCACTGTGTGTGTCTCAGTGAGTGCCATTGAAATCTGAAGCCAATCTGAAGCTTAGACTAAAGCCCAGTGCACTTACCTGCACACTCAGCACCACCATAGCCAACGTCGCACAAGCAAGAGCATTCTTCTTCTTTGAAACGACCATGTACACACTTCACACTGCACCGAACTGAAAAACAGACAAACACAGTAAAACCTGCATCTCCTCTTTGTCTCAATACAGATACACAGAACAGATCCAGTTTAATGGTGATTAATGACCACGTATAAATAAAATGCAGACACTTGAGGACTGGTACCCTGACAGAAGCGTCCCGTGAAGCCCAGGTCACACTTGCATTTGCAGGATGAGACGTTAAGGTGGCCGTGGTGACCGCAGCTCATACGACAGGGGTTCTTTGGAATCTCTGAAAAACACACACACACACACACACACACACAAGCATGTAGGTTGTAAAATGAACACCCGAAAATCTGATCATTTTTAACAAATCAGCTGCCAGGAGAATTGTGTGTGTCTTACCACATAGTCCACCAACATGGTCCCAGAGTCTAAAACAGCCGGACATAGAAGAGGTGCACAGAGAGCAGTACAGCCCCGACTTATAAGGCACCACCAGTTGACCGTTCACCTCCCAGTTACCCCTGCAGCAACACAGATATACACTGAAACACACAATCTGTCTGGGTGTAGAGTCCTAGCAGGAGAGAGCAGGATTGGTAAAAGCTGGGAGTGGTCAGGGGTGTGTTAGGTCTTTGTCTTGTCTTGTCGAGGTTGATTGTTACTGTAAAATGTTGTAATGTTATATTGTTTATGGTGAGTGGTGTTGAGTGGGGGGATGGAAAATTATAAGCATTGCTTCTTCCATCCCCTTTTCAAACCACAAGTGTCTGTTAGCATTTTGTTTAAAACAAAGCATGAATTAGCTGTTTGTAATAAATCCATTTAACATCTGTAGTTGTTACCCGGGGTAATATCCGCAGACAAACATCTCCCAGAGGTGTCCGTCTCTCGGGCACAGCTGGCTGGCACAGCCCACCTGACTTGAAGTAGCCCAGGCCAACTGCATAACAACAGGTTTACATACACTACATCAGCAAACTTAAAAAAAAACGAGTCCATACAAATGTAGAACAATATCTAAACATATGTATGCTTAGTTTCTGTACCTGCGTATAGTGTTGACAGGTGGCATTCTCTCTACATCGCCCACTCAAGTAGAGAAAGTTGTTTCCCTCCTCAAACCAAGACTCAACGATGTCAGAAAATGAGACGGCTCCATGAAGAGACAGATGTGTGTTCCAGCCAATGTGACTGGAGGATGAGGAGTGTTGAAGTGAGGAGTCTGTGTGACACAGTGCAGCTATGTCCTGTGAAAGTAAGGCCAACTTCTCACTCCACTCCTACGGATAAAGACATGATCATTATTTATTAATATTGCTACATAACTTACATTCTTAATAATCACTCCACAGTAGAACCTGTTCAGAGACATTTGCAGCCTCCACTTGCAGTATCTTAGATTCACAGAGAGGAGGTCTGACAACATGACTGTGAGCAGAGGTTAATGCTGTGTTTCAGAGGGGCTTCTCTTCTCTGTTGTTTCAGTCTGAGAAATCAAAAGGTTTGAAATTATTTTGCTATACTTTTCAGCATTAAGGTCAAATGTAAAGTACTTTTGTTATTTATCTTGTATTAATTTTACAATTTTATATACATAGAGTTCTGTCAGGCTTAACAGACAGTAGTTGTAAAGGTGATCTGTCAGCTGCTTCCTGTCTGTCAGACTCATCCAACAGACCATCCAACATATTACTTTGTTTTTCCTGTGGAAATAAATGCATCTAAAGCCATTCTGAATATACCTAATTAATACATGGGTATGATTCACCTAAATGAGCAATTAATTACCAATGACATCAATAATTAATGTGAGGGAATATTTCATGTCTGTGAGTGGTAGCAGGTCATCTTCTCGTAAACAATCATTCAAGGTCTGGGTCAGTTCAAGGTTTGATGCTGATAACAAATGCAAAACTCCTTGCAAGGGCAAATGGTGGAATCACTGACTTACTGTTGTGTCTGACAAAGTTACAGCGTGACCCTGGATAACATAAACATCCAGAGGATAAGTATTCTCCAAAGGAAGACACCTCTCACCACAGGCGGGGCACTGACAGCATCAGCTTCTGTTGCTCCTCTTATTCTCTCCTCAACCCAGTGTTTAATATACATCGCTGCTTAAGACATTCACAGTCTCCCAATAAATCTAAATCTCTTTACAATCATACACAGTACAATCCTACAGCGAACTTCTTCCTGTGAGAGATCACAGTAGGTTGTAAGGATTTCCTTCACAGTTATCAACAGGATATTTCATCACACCTCATTAAAGTATCAAAATTCTCTTCTCAGTTTTAAAATTACTTTTAATCAATAACATATCATATTGTGTTTCTAAGACACATAATTTAATTGGTAAAAACAAACTTGTTGGCATGAGGTTCATTCATTGTACAAGGAGTGAGACACTGTGTGTGTGTCTCCAACAAATACAGACTTCAGTCAGTGTCACAGAGTTTGACTGATGACAACAAATAGCAAGTTCCCACACAGCTCCCACACCCTCTCTACAACATGTGGAAAGTTACAGATTTACCTTAAAAATAAATGAATAAAATTGGTTTGTCTCTGAGGTAACTGTTCACTTTGTTCTTTGATACCAAAGTCTCTGATGCTGCCTAAGGGATATGAAGTCACTGGGCAATATTTCATGTGAGAAATTTCATTTTAAAGCGTGTCATGTTGCATCAACTGTAAGATGGGAGTGTTTCACCAAAAGCATGAAGGATTTGTGTTTGCACTCCACCAAAAACTGCTATAATGATGTCGTGAAGATAGTTAAATTTTGAATGTTTCCTTCTCTCTGAAGCTTAAACGAGGCGTTGAAGCTTTGGGAATTTCTGAGAGAGATTAGTATGATAAAATCCCACAAACAGGGGTCACGATTTGCATATCAAAAGCGAACTTTAATTTCTGTCTCTGTGAGCGATGGTACGACCTCATAATACTACTTAACCTAACGAGCTCAAAGAAAATCTCCCGACAGGGCGCTGGGTGAGAAAAGGAGGAGCATCATTCATTCTTGAAATATTGGTATTTTATCTCATCCTGAAAGCGAAGCCTAAAGGACGATATAATAATCACTTCAGTACAATCTCCCCACAATGCTTACTGGTTCAATCCTGTGTTGGAAAAAAAACCTTATTCAGATATTCACAAACACAGCCGAAGCCTTGAGCCTTTTAACGTTTATCAGTAAAGCTCTTTAATATGCCTCTTCAGCACAGCAAAGCTTCCTCTGAGGGTTTTCACGGCGAAATTACCTGTAATACCAGAGTTGTGAATGCAGAATGATTATCCACATCCTCTTTTTCTCATTACCGCCTTATCAGTTGAGAACAGTTCTCTGAGGCTGAGGAGCAGTCGAAGAAAGAGGCTCAGTCTGTACGGGTGGCTTTGAGGATGTAATCTATGACAAAGTGACAGGTTGCCCTGGCACAAATCTCATATTAGGCCCAGAGGGTATCTGGTACATTGTGAGTTTCATAATCCGTCAATTACCTCTTGGTCATAATCACATGCAGGCAAGACAGCTGTGCAGATAAATACTGTACGGTGCAGCAATAGATGGGAAAAGATAGGGAGGCAATTTAGCTCTGCTGTTTAGTAGTTAGTGAGATTAGAAAAACCTGAGTCAAAACTTAACATCAAGAATTTCTGGAAAGTCAGCAACACCTCGCCATGATGTTCAAACTGTTTTATCATTGTCTCATTTGTAACCGTTGCTTAGTTTTATTCTTATTTGTCTTAAAATAAAAAAGTTGATTGGTGTCCTTTTTATTTTTTATTTTATTTGAACTGAAATCTTTTCATTTCTTCAACACTATCACTCCACCTGCAGTTTTCAGCAAATCAACTCTGGTCTGAAATCTAAGAGGGACCAACATAGTGTCCTCTCTGGTCATATATGCTGTTGTGGGACAACCATCCCACTGCCTGTGGTGGTTCTCACTGTTGGGGCTGCAAGCATGTCAGCACTGTTGGCTCACACTTATATCAACAAGGATTCACATCCGTACACACGTCTGATCAGTGGGACTAACACTGTAATCACCATCATTGCTGTTTTTCTCTGGGCTGTGGACTTGGAGCTGCAAGCTTGTTTGAACTCAAAAGCATATTAATTAAATTTGCAACCTGTGGCCAAATACACTCCACAAGAGAAGGGATGGGAGGGAGTCAATGGTGAATAATCAGGAGAGCAAACTGTAAGTCGTACAGATAGAATAAACTTTACCCACAGGACCCACCTGCAGTTTCTAACAAGAGCACAAATTGAACAAAAAAAAGATAATGTTAAACTCACATTAACATTTACACAGCATTCAAACACACAGAGGAGACAGACAATGGGTGCCACAAACCATTTTTTGCATGTTAGCTGCCATGGGTTTGACCCGGCTGCGTAGTCTATTGTGCTGGGCAACAATCTGTGAGTGCTCCTTCACCCCGAGCCCTGGAAGAAAACACAAACGCTCTTTTTAGATATGCTACTGTTGCTGTGGCAACAAAATGCAAATGTGTTGGCGGGGTATTTGAGTGTCTGTCAGAGAGTTGAGAGTCTGTCACTTGAGGGTTATTTAGGTTAAACACACAAAATTTCCATCACAACACAAGACAGCATTTATACAATTTTGACCATGTACTGGATGGACCCTCTGTTATTTCTTACAGTGTAACAGTGCTAACCCTACTGTTCATATTGGATGTCTTCACAGTGTGGTTTGGGTCATAATAAGTGTCTATATCAAAATTTAAAATTAAGATCTATTTAGGATGTGTCAAATATAAATGGATCGGTCCTTGAGTTTTATTTCAGAGAGCAGTGAGAGGGTTCATTCTATATACAGTCTATGCCACTGCAAAAAATCACAGTTTCAGAAATCCCTGAAACCACCATTTTTCTTGATTTGACCCACACCGGTGAAACTAAAACACATTTGATCAGATAACAGTCAAATTTGACCTGAAACAGCCTCAGTGTACAAAAAAGCACCTGTATGACAGTATAAAATTTCAAACTATTTTCATTTTTGTGTATTTTGGGTCACTTTAGGAAAAGTCCTCAAATTTCCAGCTGAAACGAAATGACATTTAGGGGATTTTTACTGCTGTGAAATGTCAACGTGGGTCAAATTTGACCCAAACTCTATATAGGGGTTAATTATATAAAACATTATTGAAGACAGTGCATATGGTCTTGTGTTTCCTTAATGCTATATTATAATATATAGTACACATAGCCTACATATTATAAGTAAAATATTACTTATTCAACCTGACACTACAAGGACATAAATATTGCAGACTTCAGGAGTTGGCTTTGAGTTTATTTGACAAAAGTTACTTATTATTATAAAAAGTTAAACAGTACATGATTCGTCTGATTCCCTAGAGATGGGTTATTAATTCTGCCATGTGTGAAACACCATCACAAACAGAAATTTGCTACAGACTTCAGTAGCTGAGCAGCAGGCAGCGATGCAAAAGTTGCACAGCTGGTGTTTAGCCTGATGAATGTGGACAGCTAAGAAAGCCCCACTCGAGTCTGTAGCTTAAATGATTTCCACCTGGTTGCCAACACGAGGATAAACTGCCACTACTTTCAGAGACTTACTTGCTGTAACTATTTCCACTATAATTACACATTTGCAGACAGACAGATAAAGATCACTCTGCACTGCACTGTCCCATGTGACCCACTGATTCGCGCACAATTTGTGTTTGCTTGGTTTTTACCGGCGCTGGGGAGTCTCTGGAGCTCCGGTGTGTCTGGAGGAATCCGGACCGCGGAGGTAAACGGGGGCAGCAGAAACCAAACCACAAACAGGTCCAAACTCCGGGAAGCAGCGACAGAGGCCATTGTGAAGTCCTGGAGCGTCTCCAACAACACTGGCCACTTGCGCGCTGTGACTGTGCCACCCTGCTCTTCTCCTCCCTCTTTTCTCTTCACCGGCTGAACAGCTCTCACCTCAGCCTGCACAGCACATTACTCACTATCGACAGCTCGACTTACTTTTCCCTCAAGGGCTGTGAGACTGGCAGTAGAGTGTCCTTAACCTTTTATTAGTATAAACTGTGAGGCCATTCCCACAATCTATTACTGTTTGAATAACTATGGTTATTCTGGGATTCTTGCACATCATGTAATTCAGGTGCAAACATGCAAGAAGTTAAGAGTTACATCATCTGCATATAGGGGAATAAAGACATTTCACACTGGCCTGGTCTTACAGAACAATAAGCAGCAAATCTTTTTATTTTATATTCCATCCGCAGTAAAATACATCAGTAAAATACATCTGTTGTGAGAGGTTAATTTCTGTATTAAATATTAATACAATCAAAAATACACTGTTAAATTACAGAAGCCCTAAAAGGACGTGATTAAACACATTTTTATTTTCTCTGTTTTGTAATGAAAATGAGTTAATTTCAGTGGTTTTCTTGACATACGTTTATTTCATTATAGAATAATTAATCTCAAAGATAGTTTCTCTCAAGATAGAAAATGAGACAAATTATCTTGGAGATAACAAATTTATCTCTTTATCTCGAGAAAACAACCTTTGTTTCAAATTAGATAAATTATCCTATAAAAAAGTTTTTTCAAGATCACGAGTAAAATATTGAGATCTCAAAATAAATAACTCAAGATCTTGAGAAAACCACTGAAATGAACTCATTATCATGGTAAAACGGAAAAAATAACATGTATTTAATTGTGTATTTTCAGGGCTTCCATAATATTTATCTTATTTTCTTGAGATGACAAGATAATTTATACTATAATCTTGAAAAAACAACCTATGTTGACTTGAGATAATCACAAAAATAACTCCAGATCTCAAGCAAACCAATGAAATTAATGTGTCTTATT
>OOFC01003456.1:27765-48641 GCA_900323345.1 Pseudochromis fuscus | reverse complement strand
ATTTAACTTATCACAGAAAAACTGTCAAAATAAAAATGTATTTAATTATGTCCTTTAAGGGCTTCAGTATAAAATCGGAACAAAAAAATCAGTAACTGTGAGAAATCACATTTTTCATTTTAAAAATGAAAATTTAGTATTCACATAATAAGGCTTTTAAAATACAGATTCATTCAAATTCATTCAAATTCATTAATTTTAAGTAGATGAAAGTTAAGTTTGTATTTCTAACATAGAATTAGTGACAATCATAAAAATTTACAATTTTTTTTTAAAACAAAGCTGAGTGTCAGATTCAATGAAGAATTTCCCCATTTGAAGTTTTACATTTGTACACATATTATTAGATTATTATTACCAATGCATGGACATGTAAGCAGCTTTTTATGTTATGAGGTTGTGCTAACTTTAAGTATTTACAGTTTGGTAAATTAAATCTGGCACATCCTTAAGTTCAAGGTGTGATTTATATAGCAGTAGATTTAAGATAAATGTACAATGTTATCTCAAGAGTAAAATGTCCTAAATTACAATAATACAGCAACATGAAACTGTAAAAATTGCACTTTATAACAGCACTTGAGTGCATTTAAAACTAAATACTTTGTTTGCCTACATCCCACCACAGACAGCCATGTGTTGCAAGTGACTATCAGACACTGAAGGCAAAACATACAGCTTATTCATCTCTACCATCACTTCCCATCAAAATGACAAAAAGAGCGCTCAGCTGCTCGGATGACAGGTTCAACATGAGTGTTCATCATTGTTATTGAAAGCAAGCTGTTTTTGAGGGGCTGATGTCTATCTTTCACATGAGTCACAGGAGCTGAAGTTTATTTCTATGGACAAGCTGAAGTGCAGGAAGTGTTTTTCCGGATATTAGTATGGCAGAAGTTGAGGTGGCAGAAGACGTTATCAGGCAGAAAAAGACCAGTTACGTCTGAGTATAGAAAGGTGCAGGATGGAGCTGTCTGTACAATATGCGATATCCTGACAATCGTTGTTTTTTTATAGACTCAGTGCAGGAAGGTGAATCACTATCTGGACACTGGGGTGATTCAGTGTCTGGAGATGACTATAGTACGACACACTGTGGCCTGAATGTATTTTGCACTGAGGACTCAGTGCCCAGACTGTCCAAGTTTGTTCTGGGCTCAGTCTGATGCAGTCAGCCACTAAGATCATTTCTTAGGTAAAAGACTGAAAACTCCTTGTTGCTTGAGCTCCAATCAGCATTCAAGATCTTAATCTCCTTAGTGTACAGCAAACTGCAGTAGTAATGGCTAAACACACTCTGATGGACAAAAGTCCATTTGTACAGTGATTATTTTTACGCCTCTTAACTTTTCATTTAAATGAAAAGAAGATCCAGATCATTCAGACATATAGCAGAGTGAAAACCACAAGTTAATTAGAGAGTCATATACTACTTACTTTGCAGGCATAGTCAGTCAGGAATGATGTAATGTGACTACTTCTCTGTCTCTGCAAACATTAAGTATAATTGCCTTACATCATATCACTATACAGACAGGTGTAAGAATGAAAATCTGTCATCTATCAACTATTATATATGTGCTTGTAGTTACTAAGAGCATGAGCAGGTGTAACATTTCAATTCAGGTATGTTATATGGTGAGCAATAATAAGCAACTTTGTGTTTTTACAGCTGTAAATCGGTGTTGTCTCCACTGCCACATAGAGTTGCCCAGAGCCCATTGTCATGATAACAGTGATGTCAGATATTACTTACATCATGAGAGTAATTTGTGTTGTGTAGCCTCAGTCCAACAAATGTACAGTAGAGAAATGTATGTGTGCATATAATCCTGCAGAGGGCACAGCTTCTCTGTACAGTCTCTCCGTCACCAAACTGCTCTGAGCAGAGAGGAAGTGCACTCCAAATTAAGTAAAGGGATAATAATGTGGTCACATTTTTCTTCAAGTCTCTTTCACCGATTGGCTCCTGAAGAGTAAACCCAGCATTCCACACCATTTAGCTGCAGCAGCTTTTCCACTGCCAACTGCAGGCTTTCCCTCACCTGGCGTCCCTGCACACTCTGAGGGCTGCCCACTCAAAGTTCACACTGCTCGCAGCTTCTAACACGTCTGAGGACTGCTTATCGACTGCTCGTTGGATTGGTATTGGTGGAAACATGCTCGCGTCAGCTGTAATAATCATCACCTTGATGTGTTTCTGTTCACGCCATCCTACTTCTGGACAGGTAAGAAGATGTGCAACACAGTGTCATCACAGCAGGCTGCATTAGCTTTTATGACATCACTTCAGGTAAAGAAGTTTAAATGATTTTGTTTCAGGTTTAAAGTAATGCATTTGAATAGGCTTTTGATAAGAATTATGTAATGTCTAAAAGGCATGATAACCTCTACTCCATCAGAAGTACAACAGGTTCTTCTATCAATGTTCATATTTGGCATCACAGAGAAATATTTTTGACCTTGAGTCACACCTACTTCGCACGCAGGCTTCAGGAACAACATCCCAGAGGCTCCAGCCACTGAATTCACTCACTGTATCTATGCTGTGCTTCACTGCAAACCCTCTAAACATTTCTAAGAAGCTGCATGTGTCTGTGAATAACTCGCTTTAGGTCGCATATGCATGTCTCTACGTGAGTGTACAGTCTATGCCATGACTTGTGGGGAATTTTTCCATCTTTTCCTGGTCAAAACTACAGATGCAACATTTATAGAACACTTCACTTACCTTTGGTTTGTCATTATTTCTATTGTTAAAAAATGAATCATAAGAAAACAGATAAAAAGTGTGATGCACTGTAGTCTATGGTTTATTGGCACAATGAACATATGGATAACAAAGCAAACCAGGCTTTCTACAGTGTTATCCCTCACCTTTATGCAGCCTAATTTGATCCATGATGGTAAACACAAAAAAAAACTGAACGACTGGCAAAAATAACAATTTGTCAATATTTTCACAGATCACGTTTTCAGGGGAGGTCACATCTTATTAATAGAAACCCAGCTCCCTGTTGACTCCCCTGTAGACCACACTGTATCTGTATCTGTATCGGTGCACATGGGTATCTGTTGGTGTACTACAGAGAAATGTAAATGTCAGTCAGAATGTGACTGTTTGGTTCTTGTTGATGTGTGTGCTGTATGTATAAGTGCAAGTTGTTTTCTCAAAGTTCTAAATATGGTGAGATTTAAAAAAAATGTACTGTAATTTTGAGCTCCAGCTTCCTAAACACTGCGGTAACATCACACAGTTAACATGAAGCCATGTGAGCTGTCGGCTAGTACAGGCAGAAAGGGGCCTTTGACAACTACGATATAAACATCAGCCACCAGACCCCCTTCAGCCCCCCCTCCCAAATGACTGAAGTCTTTCCAAACCCCGGTTTGGTCTAAATAAGAAAGGTGTTTTCAACAAATATTGACCCTTCTTACATAACTCCTGCTGGATGGAAACACTAATTGGTTGTCTGAAAACATGCATGCGAGTACAAGGCAGGCAGAGTATGATGCTGTTGAAAGAAGGAGAGTAATGAGAGGAAGGATATGGACAGAAAACAAGTCTGTGCCACTCCCTCGACCTTCCAGCCAATAGAAAGAGAGGTTGTAACACAGGTGATGTTTATGCTGAGGGCGTTCATAACCGAATGACTGACCCCAGACTTAGGAGTTAATTACCTATAATGCAACCCATATAGCTTTTGATAAAAGCCCCTTACCTAAAATGACTTGTGGCTATTACATAACATTATGAAATGAAGGGTCACACCTAAAACCATATCACAAAAAAACACTGTGTCCCACACAGACTGTTTCTGTGTTTATACCTGAGTTACAGGATCTAGAAAGATGGCTAATGAGGAGGTTGCTGCTTGAAAATACTTACAGTGACCAAACATCCTCTGATCCCCACAGCATTTACTCCCTCATTTAAACACCTCAGCCTCCGTAAAACACAGGTCTCCAAGTGCACTTCTTCAGCAGACTTTTATTCTTTTACATGCATCTGGATATCATTTCATTTTTGGATCATATTTTCAAGTTAGCCATGAGCAAACATCAACTTACACAAATAAATATAGATACAGGTATAGCTGTAAAGAAAAATCTTTAGCATGTGTGTAAGTCTTGTGAAGGAATGGAAATGTTTGAATGAATAAGATGATTTTATGTAAGGTGCAGTTCACAACATCTGGGGAACTTTTGAGATCGTTGCAACAAAAATCTCTAAATTAAAAAAAAAAAGTTTTTATTTTGAGGCTAACCTTGTCATTAACTCTTTCTTGAAAGAATGGATAAATGTTTCCAAATATGTTGTTTAACTATGTTTTTCACTATGTTTTAATTCATGTATGAATTTAGTTAACTGCCCTGTTTTGTTCTAGGAGTGTCCCAGTCGGCAGGAAATACAAGGTTCTCTGAAGCAGGTCCAGAAGCTTCTGTCTGCCCATGAAGCCTCCTACTTGCAGAGTCTACGCAACCTCAAGAAGAAAATAAATTTACTGCAGAGTAGCGCGGGGAAGCAAACCACAAAAGCCACCAACAGTAAGCAGAATCAATAGGCAGGCTGCTTTAATCAAACACATGTTAAATCATCTTCCATTAAATATCACTGTCTACACTTCTGTTAGGTACCTGTCCAAAACTGGATGCTCTCGTCAATGGGCGGAAACTTGGGAAGTCAAACAGTGTGGGCCATGAGGTTCACTTCCTGTGTGACCCTGGTTATGAACTGGTGGGATCAGAGAGCAGGGTTTGCCAGGAAAGCCTGACTTGGAGCGGTCAACAATCTACCTGCAGAGGTGAGACCAGTCTTCTGCTGCATGGCCTCACTGTCATGGTCATTTTCTCCATTGCCGCCACCTCTTCATTTTCTTCTTCCCACCGGTCTCTCTCTGCTGTTTCTCTCTGACCATCACTCATCTTGTTATCTAACCCACTGATCACTTTTACAACCCTGTCATCATCCCCTTTGTAACCTCTCTGTCTCCAGCTTTCTTTTGCCATTCCACTTTTTGTGCATCATGCATGTCACCAACATTTTTCTATGCAGAGATACATTTCATCTGTGGCCCATGATCATATTTCTTTTATATGTACTTTGGTCGTTGTCCAGAGAGCTTTTTGAGTGCTGCGACATGTGATATTCCAACCTCTATATCCCCTGACAGCTTGCTGACTTTGAGATAACGGTTCAAAGGCTATTTGATCAAGATGTGACTTCCCCTACACTTTGGCTGCACCGAACATTTACTCATTTACTCCATTATTTCCTCATATTTCTCTTTAATACATCCATATGTCATGATGTCATGGTCTGTGAGGTCCAAGCATCAAAGTTATTAAGTTGCATATATCCTTGCATCTCAGACAGGGTTCCCCTGCATCACCTCCTTTATGTCTATTCTCTTAGATATCAATGAGTGTGCATCCTCTCCCTGCCTGAATGGTGGGACGTGTGTGGATGAGGTGAACCAGTTTTCTTGTGTCTGTGCCAAAGGCTGGGCTGGAGTTACCTGTCAAAGTCCTGTGCCGACATGTGAGTATAATATGCTGCAGACCACACACGTGTTGTAGTTTTACTCTAAAACCAGTCCATATAACTAACACATAATTTTTGAAGGCAACACTTACTTTTTAGAGGTCAGTATTCAAATCCTTTGATACTGTTGAATGTGATCACACTGGCCAGTGGTTCAGCTTGCCAATACAAGCCAGTGCTACATACCACACATTGAAGTCCAGCCTGAAGCCTCAGACGGTGTTGGCTGAGTGGCAGTGATCAGCCCCTGATGTGGTGCAGTGAATCTCTGGACCCCAGCTTATTTTTTTGTTGTTAGTTTATTCAGAGTTTTCACATTCGGATAATTCCCTATTCATTACATTACAACATTATATCAAACTTTTTCATGAGGATCAATTCAATTTGAACTATGAAAGCAGTCTCTGTATTTGTTTACAGTTGAAAAATAAACTGTGTCTAAGATACAGCATGATTTATAAGTATTGCTCTTATTACATAAACCATAAGCTTAAAAGTCAAAGTTATTGAATTTCCAGGTTTTTTTTTAAAGGCATAATCTTATTGTAGACATTGAGAAACACTGCATGTTGGATTTAAGCAATATATATGGAAGCCTTAAGTTACTGCAACTGAACAAACCAGTCACTCTCCTCTCAGGTTTCATTTGACACTGATAGTTGTGACAGACTTTGTCTGACATCACAATGTTCAGCACATCACTGTGTCTGTCACATATTGTCAGCTGAATAAATAAACAATGCTTATGTCTGGGGTAGACACAGAGCTACAGCACTGAAAAGGTTCTGAAAGGATTTGCTGCCGCCAACCATCATTGCTTACCTCTCCTCTCTTCTGACTTTCTCATTTAGTCTTTGTCACTATGACAAACACCTCTGCCGCCACCTCCCCAGCCACCGCTGCTGCCTCTACCTTACCAGCTGCCACCACTGGGCCCTTCGTTCGTCCATCACGCTGCACCATAGTGCAGGGGACCACCCACTGCACCTGTGAGCCAGGATACACCATCTCTGGCAGAGACAGCAACACCTGCACCGGTACATCGAATATTTTCCCCTTAGACAAACTTAAACTAAGAAGTAATAATCATTATAATGTGTGCATATAGGATTTTAACTGTGTGTGCGTGTGATGTGCATTTCAGATATAGATGAATGTGAGCTGTTCCATAATGGACAGGCAGGGAGACTGTGTTTACACACTTGTATTAACACTCCTGGAGGCTATCGCTGTTCCTGTCCTGCTGGATACAATGTGACCCGTGATGGCCGCAGCTGTAAAGGTGCACTTTATACCATAGTGGTATAATATACCATAGTTTATGGTATAATATGAAACTACAGAATGTCATGGAACCCACATGTAAATGTAATAAAATCCTATTTATATTGAATATCAATACCACCAGTACTACAGATAATGTAACTTTTTCTATGGTGATCATAAATATAGAAGACTTGGAGGTTCTGTTTGCATTTTAATTAACAATGTCATTAATTTCAGCTCCCCAGAAAATAACTGAGAACTCACATGGGTGGCCTTTCTCTTTTCTTACAGATATTGATGAGTGTGCAACCAGACAAAACAACTGCACAAAGGACCAGATGTGTGTTAATACCTACGGAGGTTTCCAGTGTGTTCGTGTGGACTGCCCCAAAATTCCTAATGCTACATATGTCAAGACATCGTCTATGTAAGTATTATAGTTAATCTATTTTTTATTTACACCCAGAGCCACTCCCCACTGTACAAATAAGAGTTATTTATCATTTGAGATGCAGATATGGAAAAAAGTCAGTGGTATTTAGCTTCAATTGTCTCTGATTTCAGTTTCTTTGTTTCGTTTTGTTGTTGTTGTTTGCAGGCGTTGTGAACGTAACCCCTGCCCTCTGGACAACAAGGCTTGTTCTCAGGCCCCAAACTCCTTCTCCTACCATTACCTGGCTGTTGTGTCCAACCTGTCAGCTCCTCGAGTCATGTTCAGAGTTTCAGCTTTGCGTCCAATAGGTGACACCCTTCGATTCTCCCTGCTGGGGGGAAGGCAAGCTCGCCGCCACTTCACAGTCCAGCGTTCAGACCGTCTGACAGGTCAGCTGATGCTGGTGAGCCCCGTGCAGGGCCCTGCAACTCTGGAGGCAGAAGTGGAGATGAGTGAGCTGGAGAGACGAGTCCAGCTGGGGAGGTACATCACCAAAATCACCATGTTTGTTTCCCAGTATGACTTCTAAAAAAATAATAATAATAACAAACATATTTATTGCACATGGATAGAAATGACTAGAATATATGAAAGGTGACTGACATGATGTAGCAAACAGTAAAACAAGACTTGGATGGAGGACAGTTGTAATAAGATGGACCAGACAAAGCAGTAGACATCCATCCTGGAATACAGTATTATTTTTGTAAATGCTATCTTGAGATTTATGTTATGTATACTGGACATGCAATCAAGATGCATGACACTTATGTTATATTCATATTTTGGTTTCAGTACTAGATTACAAGCAGAACTGTAATATTCTTGCCTCCAGTACAATCATTAAACATCATGTAAAACAATACATTTGGTCTTTTATTTCCCACTTCATGAAAATGTTTGGTACAATTTTAATGTTTACATTTTCCGCCCTCTCTGACTTCTGACGTGTGCTGCAGTCTGATACTGTACGCATGTGAGCAGTGGTTGTTTAACACAGAGCAACGCTGTTCAGCAGACAGACAGCCAAAGATGGGGTTGTGAAAAGAGCCACTGTGTTCCTACAGCGCATGAATAACTTTAACTTTTGAATTTGTAAAAAAAAAAAAAAAAAAAAAAAAGCACACAGAGAAATCTGCACGTGTCCTGCTCTTTAAAAGTGAAGTTTGTGTGATCGCTCTCCTTTCATGAGGAGGTGTATATTTGTGGAGTTTTAGAGAAGTGCGATGAAATGTGTCACCTCTGTGCTGCTCTGGACATCAATCTATATCTCAGTGTTACACAACTTTCTCAAAAAGAAACCACATAAAACTGCACCTGTGGATGGTGAGGTGAGAAACAGGATGTCTTTAGTTGCACAAGGGCCTCCAGACTGTGGCTGAGACTCATCGATGACACCGCTCAGGGAGCAGGGGAGCTTTAGCCACGGTATCCTAAAACAAGATTGCATGCTGAGTGAGGAAAAAGATGCACAGAGATAGAGAGGCAGACAGAGGGTGATAGATGAATAGAGGCGACTGAATAGCTGACAGTCAATCACTGGCTGAGGTGCAGGCTGTATTAAGAGCTGCTGTCTTTTTTTTACCACCACAGAATAGACCTCTCACTGTTCTCCCTCTCTCTACTGTTTCAATGGAAGACTAAGCAAAAGGGGAGTTGAATGGGAGACTGTCCTTGTGTCTGTCCCTCAGGGATCCACACGAGGTGATGATTCAGTATTAAAAGCTCACCTAAACTTCTTCTTTGCCGCTCCTGTCCTGCAATGTCCAGCACTGACATAAAACCATCGCTTGTCTTTTCTGTGTTTTTAACTTCTGCATGTTTGTGTGAGGCACCTCCACTGGAATCTGTGTTTTGTCTCTCTGCACTTACATTTACTTTCTCATCCTTCTATCCTCAATTCTCCTTTAACTCCTCTCTTCAATGTGGCTGAGTCACACTGTACAGATAAAAAAAACCCACAAACCCTCCTAATGAGTGTTTGCAGGGGGGACGGAAATGAATATCCTAATCTCACTCTGACTGTGGGGGTCCTTGGAAAGCTGCATGCTCACTTTGACAGCAGCTTCAATTATCAGTAGCACTTATTTTTGACCAACAAAAACCTCAGTCTCATCTGAAGTTTAATGAAATGAAGCACAGAGCAATGGAGACTGCTGAGGCTCCAGAGACTGCATGCTTTTGAGAGTGGATAACAGACATGACAGCAGGGCCAACAGTGTTGTGTTGTGGTCAGGGAAGCAACATTGAGGCTAACTGTGAGTTAGGTTTACCTGAATTAAGTTTAACTGGCAGGATGTACAGGATGACAGACTGTACCTCATTTTCTAATCTCATTGAATCCGATCGGCTCTTGCATTAATAAAACACCAATGCTTTCTTTTTTTCTCTTAACTGTTTCTAATGTTTCTTTCAATTTTCTTTCAATTATTGTCCAGGGTACGATTAAGAGGTAAGTTTATGCTGTACCTCATTGCAAGACAAAACCAGTGTGTTCATTTTCTAACTATGATAAAACACTGCCCCCTGTTGATCACAGATTAGACATACTGCACATCTGAAGTCTGGTAACTCATAATCATATGCTTCCTATTTCCAAAGCAGTTGGCTTTAATGTCAGACAGACCTATTGGTTCCTTCATTTTGCTCTGTATTATCTCAGATTGTAACAGTGCACGATGGGAAAAGGCAAATACCTGCAATTTATGGCAACACTAAATGACAAGATGTCACAAGATACTAAGTTTGCAGTTGATCTCAGGTAGAGGTGCTGGCTTTCAAATGAAGCTCTTAGAAAGTTACAATATGAACCTGAATCAAACACACCCTTAAATTAATGACAATTAAAAACCCTTTGACTAATTTTCATTGACAGACTTCAGTAACTTCAGGAGTCACAAATCTTAGTAATAGTTGATGTCTGTCCAGATCTGTTTAATATCTAACTGATCCATCAAATATTTATTTTTCAGCATTTTATTTTGATAGGGTGAAATGTTTTGACACATCATCAGTTTTTTAAACATCATCACATTGACTGTTCACAGGTACAGAAAATACATGTTTGTGCACAGGTCTCAGTGCAACAGGGAAAATCAGTCAATGAGTGTTGCTGTGACTGTGCTCTTGGCGCATACGGTGTTAAAACTGATCAATATCCTTTCTTTTTGTTATCACTGTTCATATTGATTTCTGCAGTTTTATGAGGTATTTGAAGAATAACTGTTATTCTTAAGCTGCCCTCATTGATAAAATTATTTATATTTCTAAAGGAACTTTTATCTTATTGTCATCCATATCATATTTTTTAACTGTGGGGCTAAGAAACTGTTTACACATTAAATGTTGATGAAATATTCGATTACAGCTCCTACATAGTTACATATGACCTGACAGATGTCCCAGTTACTCTGGAAAACTGGGTGGGACTCTCTGGCACAGTATTAGACTGGTTTGTTTCTTATCTAAAAGACATAGGGACTAATTTGTGTTGATAGGTGATTTGAACAGAAAAATATTGTGTGGAGTTCCCCAAGGTTCTATCCTTGGACCTCATTCATTTAATATTTACATGTTTGCACTGGCTCGGATTATAAGACACAACAAAATAAGCTATCATAACTACGCCAATGACACACAGCTTCATCTCAGTGTCATCAGGAGACCCCGGTCCCATACAAGCCCTGGGTAAATATAGAGCAATTAAATGAATGGATGTGCCACAATTTCCTTCAGCTAAACATGGACAAAACAGAGGTAGCTGTTTTTGGACCAAAAGAAAAGCTATCAAAAGTGAATACAGAACTTCAATTATTACAACTAAAAAACAGCTGTAAAATCTGGGTGTAGTCATGGACTCACACCTAAACTTTCAAAACCACATTAAGACCATTACATTACATTAATAAGACAGCTTACTTCCACCTGAAGAATATCTCTAGGATTACTGAACTTATGGCAGGACCTGGAAGAAATGGTCCATGCATTTATCTTCAGTCAATTAGATTACTGTAACAGTGTCTTTACAGGTCTGACTAAAAAGTCCATCAAACAACTTCTTGCCTTGCCTTGTCAGTTGGTCTGTCTGAACTTGACCTGATAATGATATGAAGTTGCAACTCCAGTTCAATAAGACCTGTATTGGCTGGACCTTGCTGAGACATTGATTTTTTTTATGTTGTAGTCTAAATGTATGAGTAGTTCAAGTGTTCCTGTGTTAGAACATGTCCACCCACAATGCAGAAATTAGGTGATGACTGCTGGAGGGACATCAATAACTAGGTGTGAACTTTGGTCAAGTATGTGATTCCAGAACCACCTTTTGGGTTCCTTCAGAATTTGTGGTTACTTATATGGATTCACTGTATCTAAAAATACTACATATTATACACATTTTAAATATTATGCACAATCTAGCAGGCTAGATTTAACCTGGCTAAGTTGCTATGGTGATTTATTCTTTGCAGCTAGCCTGCTCCAGAGCTGTTACTTAGGTTGTCAACCTGTAAGAAATGAATATGTTTTACAACATTTCCAAGGTTTTTGTAAATATGTGCCCTCATCCAATTATCCTGCATTAACATATTACAGATACGTTGTCATTTGTATGTATATGTATATGTGTTTACTGATTTATTTTAATTTTAATTGTAACAGTAATTTTATATTAATTCATGTAGTCATCATCATCACTTTCAGACCTCGGGATATATTGCTAGTGTTTATGAAGGCTGCTGTCAAACTGTCATCAGAGGTTTAATGAATATGGAATTTATTTCAGTTCCTGTTTTTCATTTAGCCTTTACTTTAATGAGGGATAGAGTACATCATTCTTTGATATGTACATTTTATCTGGCATTGGTGGCACACAGTGTGGTTCTTTAATATTCCACTTCACTGGGTCAATAACTATACAGTGTACTAGGCATTCATGAGGAAGGGGGGGCACTCCACACTCCAATGTTTTGTATTTCATTTATTTATTTTTTTATTTTGCAGCCATCACCTGTCAGCTTGGAGCTTGAGAGAGAAAAATCAGCATTGATTAATACACAGTATTAGAGTCATGGTTACAGTGTGCACTGAAATCATCACTAAGATTACTTCCCTTTCTGGTTTCTGGATCTCCAGGTCCAAGGGTCCTGTGTTTAATTTAAATTTCAAGGTCCATTTCTTGCAGCCCTCTCCTTTTAAGTTTAATTTGGATTGGGCTGTCTCTATACAACACCTCTTCAGAGACATCTGACAGTTTGTGAATTCTGTAAATCACCTGTCGATCAGCACAGCAGGATTTATGCATAATGTCCATTTACTTTAGGTAATACTCACCTGGCTGCTGATCAGGCAGCGGTGTCTGGGTCCTAGTACTAAAATGTTTTCTAATATCACCACATCTGACTTCATATCCACCATGGACTAAACTAGCAGGATATTTCCACAGAACTGACCTGATACCTGGAGCCTGGAGTCCGGAGTCCAGAGACACAGTCTCCTCATCATCTGCTGAAGTGTCTTTCTGCAGATGCCACGTGCATACATCAGAATAACATGTATTAATATTTTTGACAGGACATGTCCAGCCTGTGATTTCAATACAGTGTACTCACCAGATCATCTTCTGGTGGCTCCAGCTGTGTGAGTGTGTTCCAGACTCTGTCAGACAGTACACAGAATATAATTATTATTAGATTGTGTTGCACATCCTGGAACCTATGAATCCAGGATGATGAAGCTAGGTCAAGCCGCGCCTTTTCAGTTATCCTGGATGTCTTCCTTCTACTTTTGTGCAACACCCCAGGATGCTTTGCCCAGGACTGAGCCCAGACTTTGGGGCTCCTCCTCCTCCTCCTCCTCCTCCTCTGCTCCCATTCTCCAAAAAAAAAAAAAAACTTCCAGTGTTATCTTGAGTCCATGGTGTAACTTCTGCTGCATTTTACAGTAAGTTGTATCCACAGTGAGTGACTGTGAGAACTTTCGTGCATGTTGTTTACCATGTTGTTTACTCCTCTCAGCATGACGTCATCCTCCGTTAACTTCTAGAGGTTTGAGTTTGTTGTTCGCACTGCTGGCTAACTTTAGCCTAGCTGGAGTTAGTCTGGAAAACAAGTTCCCTGACGAGCCTGTGAAGTTTGCGAAGTTGTGCTAACACCACAGCAGCATGGGGAATAAAGCAAAACGGCATGTGTGAAGTGTTTTTTTGTTTTTGATAATGGTACTTGACGAGTTTATTTTGTTAGGCTGAACAATAGCTAGCTAACGTCAGCTTGCTAACTTGGTCAACACAGGTTAACATCAGCACCGTGAGTTCATCCAGCTGGGATCATAACTTTAGAAGGTTTATCCACCATTAGTTTAACTTCATCTTGACTCTTAATCCGTGTTTTCTTATTTATAATGTTGCTAATAATAAACATCGCTAGTAGTGGATGTTAAACTGCAGTAACGTTACCACAATAATATATAATTCACATAGTAGCCCACGCCTACGTTTTTAGACCAACTAACTAATGAGCTCCTGTAGTCTGGAGCTGTGGTTTAAAAGAAAAAAAAACATTAAGATGGCAAATGACATGCAGTTTATTTCAGGACTGGTCAATAGTCTTAAAAAACAAAACTACTTTTTAAACATCTGCAGATTTCTGATTTATATAAAGTACATACAGGAGCTATTAGTATGCAGGAATATGAATATAAATACACACACACTTATTTTTGCACAGCTGCAGACTGTTATTTTTGCACTTTCTAAGCTGCCTTCATTGATAAAATGATTTCTGTTTCTGAAGGAACTTTTATCTTATTGTCATCCATATCATATTTCTAACTTAGTGTCTAAGAAGCTGTTCACACTTTAGTTTTAGATGAAGTGTTGGATTACAGTTCCTACATAGTTATGTTTGACCTGACAGGTGTCCCAGTTGGATCTGTCTAAACTTGACCTGATAATGAAATAAAGTCACAACTCAAGTTTAAAAAGACTGCTATTGGCTGGACCTTGCTGAGACACTGATTTTACTTATGTTATAGTCTAAATGTGCGTGAGTAGTTCAAGCGTTCCTGTGTTACAACATGTCTACCCACAACTCAAAAATTAGGTGATCGATAGCTAGGTGTGAACTTTGGTGAAGTATGTGAATCCAGCACCACCGTGTGGGACAGAAGGACTCGCTTTCCTCTATCTTTAATTGGATCTTTGTCCCATAAAATATGAAATGTACACCTGCTTTCTGGTCTTAGGTCTAACTTTTTTATTACATAAATGTGATGTCTTGATTTGTCAAGTTTTGTTTTGTTTTGGGGTTTTTTTGAAGCTCAAATTAGTCCATATTTTGGGTTATTTTTACTCAACTGGTTATCTACAACATTAACAGCTACGATAACAGTAATGTCAACTAGAGGTGTTTATCCAGATCACTCCTACTATAGTCTAAAGGTTGGCTGTGTAAAAACCAACCAAATAATCTCTAGTAAACTTAAACATTCCTTCAACCGGACAACTTGACATGTTGAAGAACTCCTTATTGATGGATGATTTCTGTTCCCTCCAGTGGCCCTAAGATGATCAATACATACCAGCGGATCACAGAAGAACTGTAACAGTGCAGAGGACATGTCTCCCAAAGTGCCCGGTGGTCAGAGCAGGGGGGACTTCTCTGCAGTGCAAGTGGCTGTTCGAGTCCGTCCCCTTTTGCCTAAAGAGCTTCTACACTGCCATGAGAGTTGTATCACCGTGGACCCTGAACTGCACCGGGTTACTCTGGGCCATGATAGACACTTTGTTTGTGACTTCCTGTTTGAGGAAACTTGCTGTCAGGAGGAGGTTTATTCTGTATCAGTCCAGCCACTGATAGATGCCTTCTTCCAAGGTTTCAATGCTACAGTCTTTGCCTATGGGCAGACAGGCTCAGGAAAGACTTACACCATTGGGGAGGCTAATATTTGTAAGTATTTATTATTTTTGCTTTTGCAATATGTTCAGTTTTTTGTTTCAACAATGTTGCAAGGTGTGCTTCATGTACACATTTTTAAAAGTACTTATCAGTTGGATTTTTACAAAATTAAATTTATCAATAATGTGTCTTTACTGTGATCTTAGGCTCCTTTAGAGACGAGGAGCAGGGTATCATCCCCAGAGCTGTGGCAGATGTATTCAAGCTGCTAGATGAGAATGACCTGACAGACTTTTCTGTCCGAGTGTCCTATCTGGAGGTCTACAAAGAGGAGTTCAAGGACCTACTGGAGGTTGAGACAGCCAGCAAGGACATCCACATTCGCGAGGATAAAGGCAACATTGGTATGAAATAAGTGGTTTCATTTTTTTCCAAGCAGGTTTTTGGTGGAATGATGGACAATATTATACAGCATTTTCCTTATTTTTTAATTAGGGTTTGTGTACGTATTTATCGGAATTTCCTATTTTTGTCTTTGTGACTTCACAGTGTTGTGTGGTGTAAAGGAGTGTGAGGTGGAGGGTCTTGATGAGGTGTTGAGTTTGCTGGAGTCAGGAAATACAGCCCGACACACTGGTGCAACCCAGATGAATCCAAACTCCAGCCGGTCACACACCATTTTTACTTTGTACATGGACCAACGTCGTGGAAGCTCTCGTCTTTATGGGAATGCTTCAGGTTCTGGACCTCAAATGTTGTCCTCCAAGTTCCACTTTGTTGACCTGGCAGGGTCAGAGCGCATCTTGAGGACTGGGAACACTGGAGAGAGACTGAAGGAGAGTATCCAGATTAACAGTGGCCTTCTAGCTCTGGGAAATGTTATTGGTGCACTGGGGGATCCCAAGAGGAAAGGCTCTCACATCCCATACAGAGACTCTAAAATCACAAGGTAAATTTTAATTTGAATTTAAACTGGTACTTTGATGCTAACAGATGTTGTGCAATAGATTGGTTTATTTCTCACCATTCTTGTTTTTACTAGGATACTAAAAGACTCTTTAGGAGGAAACTCAAAAACACTGATGATTGCCTGCATCAGCCCGTCGTCCTCGGACTTTGACGAGAGTTTGAATACACTAAACTATGCTACAAGGGCAAGAAATATTCAGAACCGAGCTACAGTCAACTGCAAACGTGAGCCTGATCGTGTTGAAGGACTGGAGCAACAAATCAAGGCCCTTCGCCGAGCCCTTGAAAACCGCCAGCGTTCAGAGACCCGCATCATTTCTCACGCTGATTCGAACAGAAGGCTTCGACTCGGAGAGGGAGAGATCAGCAGACTCCAAGCTCAGAGTGCTCACTATAGGACTTGCACAGACACTGCTTACAGGTTGAAGCACATTCATTGATCATGATATAAATTGCATACAACACACTGTTTAGTCACTTGTTGAAACTCTGATAAAATTCGCTAGTTAATGGTGCCCACTGCCCTGTTATACTGTGTAGTAGCTCTGCAGTTATCCAAAACCTCTATCTAAAACACAAATAATTACACTTGCATAATCTTTAACCCCTTTATGTTGTCTGATGGGCTCTGTGATGGAATGACATATTCTATTATTAGTTTATTGCAATAGAATACAGAAAAACTAAATAGTTTTTTGGACACTAGTGGACCTGATTGGGGTTTTATGTGTATGAAGTTATAGATTAACACGTCTCTCAGGTCAGTGATTAGGCTTCAATTATCAAACGTCTTGATTATGAGATGTTTTTGACTTGATGTTTCTAGATTTTAAGAAGCATTAGTGTCCCCTCCTTCAGTTTCCATGTTGCCGATGTGTCTCAGGTTGCTGCGGGAGCTGCAGAGTGAAGGTGGTCTGACTGCAGAACAGAGTCTGAGAGTGAAGGAGTGGCTGTGCTCTGTGGAGGAGGAACGAAGTGGACTGACCACTGCCTCAGGACCAGACAGTGGTATTGAGAACATCTCCACTGAGGACAGTGTTGCTTTGAGGAGGGGAAGGCCCTCTGTTAGGAACCAGGTATATTTATTTTACTTTATTAAACGAATGTTACCGATTGCTTTAGTTAGGTTTACTAATTTAAAGATACAGTACTAATATATTTTTAACTATGACCTCATCACCCAGGACTCAGAGGCTGTGGAGGAGAGGTGGAGCAATGAGCAAGAAAGTGAGAAAGATGGAGACAAAGAAGATAGTATTGTACATCTTCAAGCACAGATTCAACGATTAGAAAGGGAAAACACTGACTTTTTAGCAGCTCTGGAGGATGCGATGGAGCAATACAAGCAGCAGGTTGGACTCAGCTCAATGTTAATATTGTTTTTACCTGAAGCATGACACTCTGACTGATTTTTTTTTTTATTTCTATAGTCACTACACTGAGCTGCTAAGTGACCACCTTCCAAGCTGTACATCATATCTTTAACATTGCATAATACTGATTTGTTCATGTTGCCTTTCATATTTATGTTACTAATTTTACTGTTTTCAGAGTGATAAGCTGCAGGAGCAACAGGACCTGATAGCAGACCTTCAGTGTCAGCTGTCTGCTCCAGGGATGATGGGCCTCGGCCTTAACTTGAGGTTGCGGCCACACACCGCCCCTATGGGCTCCATGCAGCACAGCCAGAATGGTGGCACATACAGACAGGTAACTGACCTGCAGAGCTAGTTTCTTAGGGCTAGAAACAAACAAGAACTTTTTTTTTTTGCTTATTTGGTTCTTGAACATCTTCATACAGATCTAGATTATTTTTTACACAGTTTAACAGAGCCTGTTGCATCTTTATTGTGGGTTTTTGCATTTGTTTATGCGATTACAGGTCAGTCCAGTTGGTAATGGTGGCGATCAGGACGTGAGATCTTATGAGGAGCAGGAGGTTTCAGGAGGAGCAGAAATTCAATACAGGGAAAGAGAAGGCAGTCATTACAGCCTCGGCCAAGAGAGATGCAAGTATGTTGTGTTTTCAGCTTCCACCAACCTGACAGTAGCATTTTAGTCATTACACCTGTTTGAAGTCATTCTGTGTGTGAAGTACATACTGTATACTGTAATACCCATGATTCTGTCAGGCAGGTGAACCTGACCTGGACCAAACGAGATATGCTGTCAGGTGGACTAGCTTCTGTTGGCAAAGGGCCAACATCTGTGCTACCTGAGCCAGACCATCACCACCCCTGTTTAGCCAGAAAAGCATGTAAGTCTAACAACCTGCTTACCAAGAATACTTACAATACTTTCTGTTTTTTGTCATTTATTTTCCAGGTCATACATAAAAAAATATTTATGCTTTTCACTTCTGAACACAGGTGATATACAACCTGTTACAAACTCTTTTTGAAATCACTCACCATTATTTTGTGTAGAGTGTGTTCATTTCTAGATTTGTTGCACACAGTAAAATCTTTACTTTTTACTGTCTCGCAGGACACCAGACTCACACAGGATGATATTTAATGTGGACTGTGCTGTTGGTCTATTTTTGACCAGTTATTTTACATTGTAGATCTACCAGTGTCTCAGTGTGGTTTCTGTTCTGTCCTTTTTCTGATCTGCTGACCTCCTCTTGTGTGCTCTCTCAAATCTCTGTATAGCAAATTCCAGTACTGGTGAAAGTCAGAAAAGTTTTGAAGGTGTTTCAGAATGGGGACTTCTTCAGGCACAGCAGAAGATCAGAGAGCTCTCTGTCACCATCCGCATGAAAGAAGAGCTCATCAAGGAGCTGGTCAAAACAGGTAGCAATCTCCATCTCAGTACCCACCCATAGTTTTTCCAAATACACACTCGCATACATGTTTTTGTAAATACATTTTTTGTGTGTTTGTTTTAGGTAAGGATGCTCAAGCTCTGAACAAGCAGTATAGCCATAAGATCACAGCTCTGGAGAGTGAAGCTGTGCAGGCTCGACAGGAGCTGCAGGAGGCCCAACGGCAGCTGCAGGACCTGGAGAGACAAGAGAGAGAGATCAGCGCAACAGACAAGACCAGAGCACAGGAGTGTCGCAGGAAAATTGCTGCTGCTCAGAGCAAAGTCCAGGTTGGACATTCACACCTCTGTAGTCATGTATTATAACACACACTCATTACAGAGTGATGCTGAACTTTATGGAAAATAAAAAAATATTTTTGCACAGCTAAAAAGGTATTGATGGCCATTTTGTGATATGTGATTAGCTAATTTTTTTTTCTGAAACATGAGGCCATCAAACTTCTGAATGTCAAAATATTTCCTGTAAAATTCTAGGTTCTCAGCCAGCGTCAGAGGGATACTGCTCGTCTGGCCAATCTCCCCGTTCAGAGTGAGCGACGAGTGTTGGAGCTGGAGCGAAGCGTCCAGTCTATGAGACAACAGCAGGAGCAGCTGCAAAGACGGCTGCGTCAGGAGAGTCAACAGAAACGACGTCTGGAGACCGAAATGCAGCGAAGAACTCACAGAGTGAAGGTACTGCTGAGGAGAGCATGCAGCACAGTGCCATCAGCGTTTTTAGTGAATAAACAAACATGGTCCAACAACACAAATATTCAGTAGTTACTTGTGGTGAAAGAACAGAAAATCCCACATGAGTTTACCTTAAATTAGTTCTTTTGTCTTTATTTACTTTTGTTGTTCTGCTCTTTCCTGTGATTGATCTTTGTCCTCATTCCCTGTCACCTGATCAGGAACTGGAGATAAAGAATGAACAGCAGCAGAAGATCCTGAGGATAAAGACTGAAGAGATCGCTGCCTTCCAGAGGCAGAGACGCAGTGGCAGTAACGGCTCCGTCATCTCTTTAGAAGAACAACAGGTGCAGCAAGAAATAACCTAAAAGGCATTTAATCGTGTATTAGTTGTTTATGTAACTTTACTGGATGATTTTCCTACACTTCAAGTGAGTTTTTTAAATTTATGTTACAGAAGTTTTACAATGAGCCTGGAGCTCAGCTCGTGATCATATCTACATGTTCTCTGAGTTAGCATAGTAATACACTACACTTGATGTACGTTTGTGTGTTTAATGTTCCTGTTTGTGTCTTGACTCCCTGTGAAGAAGATCGAGGAGCAGAAACGCTGGCTGGATGAGGAAATGGAGCGGGTGCTGGATCAGAGGAGAGGACTAGAAGATCTGGAAGGAGAGCTGACTAAACGAGAAGAAATCTTGGCCAAAAAAGAAGCTTTGCTCCAGGAACGCAGTGGACTGGAGACCAAGAGGCTGCGCTCCAGTCAGGTATCCACAAACACAAACAACTCAGTCAGTGACACAGGAAACTGGCGTGTGCAATTTTTTTTTAAGAAATTAATCTTTCTTGCAGGCTCTGAGTAAAGATCTGCTGACACTTACTGGGCGTATTGAGACACTTGAGCAAGAGTTGAGTGAGAGGAACGGCCTCCTTCGTAGCAGCAGTGCTCAAGACTCCCAACAGATCCGCCAAGAGATCTCCAACCTACGTCAAGAGAAAGACTCACTGCTTAAACAACGAGTGGAGCTGGACGATAAGCTGCGGCAGGGCAGCCTGCTCTCACCTGAGGTCAGATGTTACTCTTGAGGTCCACGAACCATGATGTCATCACTTTAGATTAACCTCCTGAGACCCGAGCTTTTGTTTGTCATGCATTTTTAATTTCTCCTAGCTTTTTGGGATTATTGGGTCCTGATAAGTCTAAAAACTAAGCATCGTCTTTGAACAGAGAGTAGTAATAGTAGAAGTAATAATACATGAATTGATGTATTGTGCT
>OOFC01003456.1:3850-19555 GCA_900323345.1 Pseudochromis fuscus | reverse complement strand
TGTTTGTCATGCATTTTTAATTTCTCCTAGCTTTTTGGGATTATTGGGTCCTGATAAGTCTAAAAACTAAGCATCGTCTTTGAACAGAGAGTAGTAATAGTAGAAGTAATAATACATGAATTGATGTATTGTGCTTTGTTACCACTAGAAGGAAGAATAGGGGTGTCCACGAACAAAGATAATAGGATGAGATATAGTGTCGACAAACGAGGACGACCGCTTTTTGTTAAGAAACATGAAATATACACTGTAGAAAATCTAAAATGTCTGTGACTGTCTGTGATGTCTTTTTTACACTCATGATCATGTTCACTTTGATGTTACCAGGAGGAGCGAACCCTTTTCCAATTGGATGAAGCTATTGAGGCGCTGGATGCAGCTATTGAGTACAAGAACGAGGCCATCACCCAAAGACAAAGACAGCTGAGGGCTTCTGCCAGCATGCTCTCCCAGTGGGAGATGAACCTCATGGCCAAGCTCAGTTACCTGTCTGCCTCTGAGACCAGAGCTCTGCTGTGCAAGTACTTCGACAAGGTCTGTATAACACTTAACAGGAGATTTAAATGTGTTACTGTGTTCTTACCCGTTTCACCAACAGAAAGTCATGTCTGTACTATTCTGTAGAAATGTTGGGGAGTAGGTTACACTAACGTGTCATTTAAAGTTCAGTAGCAATAAACAAAGTTTCTCACCAGTCACCAGTGATGCATGCTGAAGAATGTTTGCGTGGACATGTTCTGTAGGTGGTGTCTCTTCGTGAGGAGGAGCGTAAGCTGCAGCTTGCCCTGGCTGAGCTGGAAATGCAGCTGGACGAGCAGCAGAGGCTGGTGCAGTGGCTGGAAAGTGCCCTCGATCGCACACAGCTCGACACAGATCGCCGGCTCACACAGCAGCAGAAGGAGCACGAGAGGAGTGTGCAGCTCTTACTGCAGCAGTGTCGAGGTGAGAATCACACAGGGACCTCTTACAAAAGCAAACATCATATATCTTGTGAAAAAAACCTCGCCTGCATGTGACTCTGCTCGCATCAGTTATGATATATCAGAAATTTTTCAATAGATGTTTGGATATATTTCAGATTTGCAGGTAGACTGTACATCAAATTGAAGCGATTAATAGTTTTTCACGCCCTTGTGTGTGACCTCCCATGCAAACAGAACAATTGGACGAGGGCCTGGCGGGAAGGCAGCGGCAGTATGAGGGATGGATCCATAACCTGAGCAAAGAGCTGAACCACTACAAGGCAGCTAATGTGGAACTGAGCAACAAACTGAGGGAGATCTACGGTTCAGCTGGTCAGCCAAAAGAGCATCCTAAAGGTAAAGGTGTACTAAGTGATCTATGTAGCCTGCAGTTAAGATAATCATTGTCTTTAGAGCCTGCAGCAATATGGCTTTAACATTAGTAAGTCATACTTTGGTTTTTGCTGTATAAAAGGAATGAAGTACAAATCTAATGTGCAAGGTTTTGTGAACAATCATTCTTGTCTCAGATACTTTTAATTACTGAATTTATTTCAATGCAGGAACAAGCAAAAGGTCCAACTGTAACAACCTTCTGTTAGTTTGTTTCTTAACACAAACTGATGTGGTGTGATTTGGATCTAAGTATAGATGACCTGATATCTGAGATGCATTAATTTTTCATATTCAGTCATCTCAGAATGGTAACTCTCAGGTCTGTTGATTATTACCATAAACAGTATATGGCATGGACGCAGCTAATATGATGTCACCCGTTGGTTTGTGGGCTCACATTGTGAAGCCAGGAATTTGGTATTTGAACGTTGCCATGTTGGTTGCTTGGAGCCAGAAGTGACCGTACTTGGAAATGAAGGGAGCAGTGAGGAGGACATTGATCAACATGTGTGAGACTCGACTTCAGGTCTGAATTCATCAGAGAACAGGCCTGTCAATCAAAGAACCAGGACCACCAGATCATCAATAAGAAGAATTAACTTTAGCTAATGACATCAGAATGACTTGTGGAAAAAAATGTGTTGACTGAGTATTTCATGATTGAAACTGAGATTTTTAGTTGAAGTGAGCATCTAGTGGCCGTTGGAAGTTTTGCACTTTTTGACCCTTCATTTTTAGTCTCAGTTGCTTTGTCCACTTCTATATACAGTCTCTGATCATTACTCACTGTCCTGTTGTCATGCTGTCTCTCAGCTGTGCCATCTGATGCTAAACCTGCAACCGTCGGCAGCATGGAGAAGCTGACCCGTTGCCCTGAGGACAGCCCAGGAGCCAGAGGGGTAGGGCAGCCTGACAAACCTTCCAGGTCCAGGGAGGAGATGCGGGAGCTGGTGAACACCCCTCTCCCGTCCACGTGGAGGCGCTCGTCTCTCCCCACAGAGGAACCTGCTGTCATGGAGGAGCTGTGGCTTCAAGTCGGTGGGGACGTTCCTGTTAACCGTGTCGTTCAAACTGGTATGGGGTCCTGGGGCGGGCCGACATCCCTGCCTGTGGTTAAATCCCGCAGAGAGTCCCGTCGCTCCAGCCTCAACGTCGGACCACTAACCTCAAACAATGCATTAATTGATGTACGGAAGAATCCTGTCTGAAAATCTACAGATTGTGTAACTCAAGACCAATCACATAGATTTTTGTTCTGTGTTTTCTGAAAGACTTTGTTGTTTTTATCAGTCCTTAGTTTTTGTATTTTAATTTTTGTCCTTGTCAAGTGTTTTTAATGAACACCCACTGATTTTTATACAAAGCACTTTTCACTGAGGTAAGGTTTGTTATCGTTTCATACAGATGGTAGGTGTACAGTCTTACCATACCAGTCAGTTGCCTCATTGCAAATGTGGTTCTCTTGCTCTGTAATTATGCAGTCCTTCGACCTCCCACAAAATTTAGTAATAAATGTTTTTGCCTTCCATGCTTGTGTGGCTTGTTTTCATTTCCTCTCAAGTCAAGGCCTCAGTTTCGTTTTTCTTTTTTTTTTACAACTTGAGACAGTAATGGGAAATTAGTTGTTGTGTTTTCTGTCTTTTGATTTTAAGTGAAAGGTTGAATGTTGAACACAGCTGATCCATGAACACACTTTGAGGATTTAGTATCTGTATTTTGTTATTTTAAGAAGTAACACTGTTTAATCTAACGTTAGGTGTTGTGTCTTCCAGGATATTCCTACCATCAAATAATTTTCTCTCTCATTTATAAGACTTCATTACATCTGTCCTACTGATACAATAGAGGCCAAACCAGTAATGACAATGCAGAATATTTACCTCCAGTGAACGACTGAGAAAATCACATCTGTGACATGGGAGCATAGAGTCATCTGATCACTAGGTGGCAGTGTAACCTCAGTGCTGAACAACTCAGATATCTGGACTCATCTCATTTGTCTTGATTCTTTGTAAAATCTCTACTGTTGACAAGACAAATTTGATTAAGATTTTGATATTACTTACTTTGGACACTTTAAAAGAAACAAAAGATATTGAGATATAATGAATCAAATAATCAGATCATGGGGGAGGGTAACAGTGGCAGGGCAGCTTGTAACAAGGATATGTGCAAAAACCTGAAAACAACAGCATGAAATCCAGGGAGACAGATAATACAACTTTTCTAAGAGGACAAGGCATAGTTTCAGGACTTGCTGAATATTGTGTGCTGTCTTCAAGGAAAACTAAACCATTCAGTAAAGCTAAAGCCAATCCGAGTTAGTCTGGGCCACAGTTTGAGATGAGAGGAGATGTGATAAGATAACCATTGCAGAAAAATCATGAATTTCACAATGGGAAAAATGTGTCGCCATGTGAACACATGGGAAAATCAAGTGAAAAATGTGATACACGTGCTAAGCACATGGGAAACTTGTGGTTTTAGAATATTTTCATGGTGTGGGACCCATTTAAATTCCTTTGGGGTGTATATGTGAAACTTTGTGTTTGAAGGTCTAACCCATGTGAAGCCCATGGTTACATTTGTTGCTACATGTGATCACATGTGGAATACAAGTGGTTTGGGAACATAAAGTGTGATCACATGAATCACAAGGACACATGGGAAAACCAACATAAATTAATGTGGTTTTCCTATAAGGGAGATGAGATGAGATAAGATGAGATGAGACTTTCTTAATCCCAGGCAACAGCATAGATTTAACATAAACACAATGTATCAATGATAGTAAGAAAAATGAGATAAAATAGACCAATAACCACAATAACAACCAGTAGAATTGTTGGTTGGCTTGTCCACAGAAGTAAAGTGCCTGTGTAGTGTCATAGTATTTAGTGCAGATCCACACATAACTATGAACTATCAAGTTATAAGGCTTTGTGCACTGAAGACTTTCACTTCAAATTAAGGCTATATACACTTGTAATATAGTGATACTAAAGCAGTCTGAATGTAAAGATATTAGAGAGAAAAATCTTCCATAATAGCAGCTGAGAATTAATTTTTTTAAAGATTATTTTTCTTATTGACGACAACTATTTTAAACTCTGTTTTGGCAGTTTTGTCAGAGACCTTGGTCCGTCAGGCTCGTGGAGTATATGCTGGCGTTTTGCTGTAAATAATCCTGTGAGGTTTTTAGTGCACAGTTGAAATGAGCAGGTTTTTGTACCCTTTGTTAGTCCAGGCCAAGCAGGAAAACATTTTGCACACAACCTTTGCTCATGTCTGTCACTGTGTTGTTGTTGTTTGTTCCGCCGCTGGGTGGCGCCAAACTCAATTACTAATAAATATACGATTATCCATCATCTCTTTTTGCTGCAAGAGAGACAAGCATGGGGGCAGCCTCCAGGGTGTCAGACATACTTCAAGACTTATTTTAACTGTGGAAAAATAATGATTAACTTTTGCTTGATTTTCATTCTTACAATGTCTTATTATTCTTTGAGATAATTTTTAATAATATAGGAGCCAGAAGACTGTAACCCGCTGCAAGTTTGAACTACAAATAATAAATTAAAGGAAGCTGAAAAGAAGCAGAAAAATCTTTTTTATTGCTGATCTCCGGTGTTTTTATTTATTCTTGTGCTTTACTTTAGTTAGTCAGTTTGGTTTTCCCATCCCTCGGTTAAAACAATATCATTTCAATACGTGTTTTCCACGCTCCTGCACCCCCAAAACGCGCACGAGGATGTGGTTTGTGATTGGTTATCTGCAACTTACCGTCTGCCTGACGTCAGCGAAGGGAGGAGGAAGCATTGAGGGAAAAAAAGGCAGAGAGGAGGTGAGAGGAGATCACTGGAGTCTCTGTCAGGGGACATATCGCAGCCTCAGGACCGGGGACTGAAGCGCACATTTGGATGAAAGGCTTGTTTGTGTGGCTGAGCATCCCGCATCCCTGTTCGAGTTAGGAGGGAACCAGAACATAGACCCGGGAGCCTCCTGATCACGGATACAAACACAATTCAACAGGGATCTCTCATCATCCACAGCCCGCCTTGCAGCCTCGGCACGAGGTGTGGGATTTATCGATCTGATCCACGCGCTCACCTGTTTGTCACACCGAGGCTGAACAGAAAACTCGTGCGCCCTGCACATCAGGATCCTGGATGATGCTCCCCCGGCCGTCCCTCGCTGCCACATGTGGATGTTTTAGTCTCCATGAAGGCAAGAAGGCATCCTCCACGGTGGAAAGTGAGTCTCGTGGATTCAGTGGTTTTGATTAGTTTCTCAGATCAGACGTGTTTCATTTCATGCATCTCATTCTCAGCCTGCAGATGAACTGGCCTGATATGAGACGTATTCGGGATTACAGTCCACATTCATTTAACCGTGATGTATTCAAGTCAGATGTTTCAAATGGGCTCATATACTCAAACTTACAACCAACACATAAAGATACAGCGGGGCCATTATGTCTAGTTTACATTAGCACAGGCGAATGGACATTTCTCGTATACAATAGCACAAGAAGAAAATGTGTTAGCTATGATTTAACCCGTTTTTCAAAGACAACGTTAGAATATTTGTTGGGACAATGAAGCTGTGTGTGTACAGGCCTGTTCAGTTTCACACACCGTCCAATACACTGGGCCAATAAAGGCAACTTAACAAGTACAGTGTGAGATGCTTAAAAACAGACAATAGTCACAGTGTAGGCACTGTCAGATCTTTTAAATGTGATCATTTATATTAATATATATTTTTTAACTATCTGTGGTATTATTTGTTAGTGTTTTTTTTTTTAGATCTGCAAAGAAAGTGACGCACGCCTTCTCTATTTCCCAATTAAAACACCTGACGTCAGACGTACTGACAGAGAGAAGCGTGAGGTTATCACGAGGTTAATTTGTTGAGATTATAATAAAACTATAGATGTAGATGTAAATATATGTCACAGTGACCTTGCAGTATTTGAATCTGATGGGTGTTTTTCATGTGTGACAGGTTCAACATTCACTAAAGCAATAACATTATTATAATAAAAGATAAATCATAATACTACAATATGGCTGCGAGATATATTTTTTAAATAGCCTACATTTACTAATTGAAAGTATTTAGGTTATGCCAACATAAAAGCTGACGTAGTGATTCCTCAGCAAGAACTCAGGAGTAGAAGTTGAGCTTTGATGAAACATCCGAAAATATTGAAGTTTTCTTTGAAAAATGTTGGAGGCACAGTAACCAAAAACAGACACACCAGCTGTACTACATGTTATATCTGAAAACTAAAGACCTGTCACATACTGTACAGTTTATTCACCAGGTCATGTTATCCGTTGGTTTGCCTGCTGCATTTGTCTGTAAATATTATTAAGCACAGTGAAAACCAGATTCATTGATAAGCTTTCAGAAACGTTATGGGGGAGATTTTATGATGAGAATTAAAAATGAATAAATAAATACAAATTGCTAGTTGAAATTCTTGCAGTATTAAATGAATCCTGCAGTCAGACATGCATTAATACCTTAATAATATGTTTTGTTCCCAGGAAGCCTCAGACTTTTGCTGATGTGGGAAACACCGGAGCCTGTTTCTGTCTTTGGTTATCTAGCTGTATGAGTGTTAATCATCCATCATAAAGCTAGATAACCGAAAGCAGGAATGACCTCCAAACCTACATTTAGGAGCTGAAGACAGAAAAAGAAATTACAGGAGGACATGGTGTGTTTTCAGGTATGTTGTGACAAACTATCTTTACATGAATTGAACCTATTGTACAGACTTTTCGTCTTAGGTTTAGTTTTTACAATTTAAGCTGCGACAAATTGCTCATTAGTGGATCCATGGACACATATTCAGAGATTTGCTCCAGCTGGGTAAATATCTATCAAAAATAAATAATACCAGCACCTGTTTTCTGATATCCTCTAATCAAATAAATAAATCTGCTCATTAGATGCACTGAAACATTGTTGTTGTTGGTTTATTGTTGAAGCTTTTAAACTGTTACATTTATTATTCCCTTGTTGCTTGAATACATCTAAGCCCGGACACAAATAGATTTTTTAATAAACTCTGAAATTTCTCATTTTCACATTATCTTTAGAAATGGGGAACATGGAAATATTTATTTTTAATGAATCAGACACTTTCTCTTTAAAAATCTTTGAAAGTTAGAAATCTAAAATTAGGCACGCATGTTCTTGACCCACACTTGCTTTATAGACACATATTTAATATCAGCCTGACAGCATTGTGTACAGCAGAAGTACTTGCTGCCCATTTGTCCTTTTAGTGAAGTCTCTGCAAAAGAAGAAGAGATTCATCAAGCTTGAGTTCATGGTTTATATACCTTTAATTAAACTCTCTGTGTTTTGAATTGATTTGAATGTACATCACTTCAATTAGAAATTCAAATATAAATCTGGCGTGTCATTTGGAAAGTATATGAGTGGCTGAATGCTGTGCGGTACCATAATGTGTCACTCAGGGCAACACACTGTTCATTTTACATCAGTTTTCTTTAGCAGTCTGCACAGTTAAACAGCCTCACAATGTAGATCTTATCCTAATCCTGTCAATCAAACATTCCCAAACTGCTGTATGAGCATCTGTCTCACATCCCAACACCCCCCTGCTTATTGTAAAAACTATATTAACTATATAACTGTGTGATCCTCACTTTCTAATTAAAGCATGTGTTGATATTTTGTGCACATTAGCTCTCAGCCTCCTTCACTTCGAGGAAACACCAGTGATTTTTTTATTCGACGGTCATCTTGACTGGGTGTGTTGCACAAAGCACGTTTGCATTAATTGGTCCATCTTTCTAATCAGCAGTGTCTTTTACACCTTCCTGTCTCAAGTCTCTCCTCTGGTGGGATCCCACTTACTGGAGATGTAGCTAATTAGCGAGGTCACATTTCTGTGGCCTTTTGAAGGTCATTCAATGTACATATGTCTCCTACTGTAATTGAGCTGAGAGGGAATAAGTCATTGATTCATTGGTTGACAATATCATGACATTTGATTTCATTAGAGTGGCTGCAACATAACAAGACACCTGACACTGCTGTGATCCCTCTAATGTCACAAGTGGAACAAATAAAAAGTCCTGTACGTCTGTTCTGGCAGGTTTACAGAAACATATCAACAGTAGTACTAGTGTCATAATGATCACATTTTATTACTATTAGAAGATCTTTAAAACTAAAACCCTGAGCCAAGCAACTGGAGTCTGCTAGTTTTAGGTAACTCTGTTTAGAGGAATCTGTCACATTCCTCTCTAACTCCAATCCACATTAAAATCATTTAAAACATATATTTAAATCAATATTTTTTTCTTTGAATAATTTAGACAGTTAAGAAAAACAGAATAAAAAAGAAAAGCATTAAATAAAATTTTCTGCTGTCAGATGCTTTCATTGTTTTTGTCACTTTAAAAACGAATTTCTTATATAATAAATTGTCCAGAAATACTGCTGCAGAAGTGATCACGTTTTCATTTCTATGAATGTAGCCTAATAGAAAATGACTAGTTGAATGCTCTTTTTTTAGTAGATTTAAAGGCCAAAACACCAGCAGGCCTTTAGTTTTTTAGTTTTAGTTTTCAAATCATTTGCACCATCAGCCAGTGTTGAGTGATTAATTATTATTTATTATTTCAGTTGTAATGGGCAGAAATACATTTTCCTCTGAACAATTAAGACTGAAAGAAAAGCCTGATTTTTCATTTCTTAATTCCTTTGAAAGGGATGAGAGGAGCAGCAGGCTGTTTTTTGTTTAAAAAAAAACAAAACACCTAAACACGTTTTTGTTAATTAATCCATAAAAAATACTAATATAAAGAAGTCAGGGCAAAGAGACTGGACTTGTGTGTCTTCAAAAAGGTATGTGGCGTCTTCTCTGTGCTGATTAAAGCCACTTCTTGCTCTGAGTTTTCAGATCATCACTGCTCCTCCAGCGATGACCTTCTGTTTCCGTCCTGATGTTGTTGAATAGAGTTTAATAAGAGACACAGAGGTTGGATGTGAGCTCCTTTAACCGGTTTAACTGTTTCCGGTGACCCACAGTTCAAAATAATTTAACTGTCTTTCATCATGTATTTCATCAAAACTAGAAAAAAGAAAAGAGCCTGGATTTTTATTTTTTATTTGTATTTTTCTACTCGGACAATATAACCAAGCGGTAAAAGGACACTTACTGTAAACACTGTATTATCCGCAGTGCTGGAGCTGAGAGACTGACCCTCAACAACATTTATCCGACATCAGCGTCGCTCTGTGGGTCTCCGTGCCACGCCACGGCATGAGGCATAATGCAGGCCTGCCAAAAATAAAAAAAAAACAACAACAGAGAGTGCTTGACAACGATGTAAAATAAAGGAAACAATCATGCAACCCCAACCGATAATGAATAGGACGCAGAGCAGCTCCGCATATTAACATAATTGCATCGAAACTGGGAGCAGAGCGCGCGGGCCTGTTTAAAGGCGCAGCAGCACCCAGCAGCACCCAGCAGCACCCAGCTCTATATGCTCAAGAAAATCTATCATTTTATATTTTCAACATTTAGGTCGATTTTTATTGCCACTGAATATTTTTTATAAAGATTCAATATATGTAATATTATGATTTATATTGTTAAATTCAACCTCATCTGAATTTGTAATATCCTCAGAAATTCTGTTTCTACACATTGGCAGGACACAGTAGAAAAAAACATGTACTTTTAAAATGTTAAATACAAAAATGTAGCCATATATATATATGGCCCTAAAATGTGCGTACTGATGCCATATGACAAGATTTTAGAAGTCAAAATCCCACCTCTGCAGCCCACTGTTTAATTTGCTTCCAGTAAAAATCAAGATAAATGTTGTCTAAAAGCTCTCTGTGCAATACCATCACTCAGATTCTGGTGGGAAACTTCTCAATCATTAATTGACTCACTTATAGCCCAATTTAAATATGCATATGTACAATTTGAATATATGTACAATTTAAATATGCAAAATATACAAAAACTGTAACGGTAAATTCATCCTGGTTTGCTATCTCGTCCAAGATTCTCAAGAAGTTAAAGCAGGTGACTGAGACCCTGTTGTTAACTTTTTTGTTCATTTATGTAAGAATATTACTGTAGAAAGTTACTGTTAATATAAAGTTACAACTTTTCTCAGGTGGTCTTTCATGTGTCTCTTGTGTTTTATGTAACAATTCATTCTTCTTATCACGCCAAAGACAAATACTGCTGGTATTCGTTAGCGCCAGGGCTGTGAAAAATAAAAAGGGGAACTGTTCCTTTATTAGGAGCCAGGCTGTAATTAGACATGCAGCTTGGGGGGAGGGGTCGGCTAAAGCTGGGTGATTATAGGAGCTCATACTCAGATATACTGTATGACTACCAGCACAGAGCACATGTGTAAATCGCTCCCATTAGCTTATTAATAAAGCATTTTCCTTCCTGATCCAAATGTTTCTGATCGTAGTGATTTATATTTGAATTAATATCATATTTGTATTAGTCAGAGGCAAACATTAAACATTATAACAGGATGCCTGATTATTAATTTCTAGTCAGTCTGTGTACAATAACTCTGCACACAGTAACAGCAATTCAAAAATAATTCTTACATATAAACTACATGATTTCAGTGACTTACACTTCATATGTACCTGTACACAAATAACATGCAATTTGTTCGTGTTTTTTCCCCTGATACACAAACACAGTGCGAGTCTCAGGCCACGACTGTGCTCTGAGACCTGTTGGGCTGTTGGTAAACAGTGGTCAGGGTCCGCATTATAATTCTGATCCTGGCCTCTCTCCACAATGGCTGCTTTGTGAAAGGAGTACTTGACAAAGGTCCGCCACTTCTTTTTCCCAACATTGTATATGTGAGAGGCTGCTGCAGTAAACCCCTCAGCAGAGAGCTGGGAACAACAGTCCAGACCAGACAGTGGCAGATGCCTGCATTAGCACAGCAGCCATGAGAGTGTCTCCTGGAAAAGTTGTCCCTTTGTTTTCCTGCCTCTTTATGTCTGCCGCTGACTCTCTCACAGACAGTGTACGGGTGCGTGTTAATGTGTCAGGACTAATGTTGATGGATGGAAAAGACTGTGGCCGTTGTACTTGATTCATATGACTGAAGAGATCTAAATCTTCTCAGCAGTTCTTTACATTTCATTTGGTTTTAATCAATCATCAACAACCCACATGTAACACACTGAACACTGAATTAAAACAAACCATGAAGCTGCACCAATTGTAGCTGTGACACAAATTTAAAAATGATTATATGCTGGATTTGACTGTGAGGGAGGTTGACTGTAATACAGGAGCACACGGATCAGACTGTGGTCAGCTGTGTCTGGATGAGGTGAGCTGCTAGTGATGGAGTGATGCTGCAGGCCTCGTCCAGCAGAAGATCTCCTGGATGAGTTTACAGTACAGGGTTTTCCAATGGGGGGATGACCCAGGTCCAAACAGGACAAACGGTCCTCTATCCCAGCACCAGGACGTGTCTAGAGAGAGGATGACTGGAGCTCTCCTGAAGGCAGGACATTGTATGTTTTACGTCCCCTCTCCCCCTCTCCCCCCACAAGGATGCCGCAGCTGCGATCCTGTCTTAATCTGGGGATAAACACGATTATCCTGCTATGGCTTGTTCTTGGCTTTGTAACAGCGACAGGGGACCTTTCACAGCTCCTTTTTTCCCATGGTCGAGTGGGTCTGAGCAGCTAAGACCCCTGATGTGGACCAGTCGCCATTCATCAGCTTTAGGCTGGAGCAAACAAGCACATCACACCGACCCAAGAAAATATTAGACACACAGTTATTGAGCCACAGCTTCTCATAGTCGTTATCTCAGTGGACTCATCTGCTGTGTTTATCAAAATGTGAGTGAATTTTACAAAAACTGATAGATGGTGGAAATAAAAAACTTTACATATGTGGATATATTAACTATGTGATAGTACAAAAGGTAATTAATTTGTTTAATATTATTATTAAATTTCTTTTAGCATTGTAATGGTCATTATTAGTTAACATTTATATTTACGTCCACCAAGGAGGTTATGTTTTTGCCGGAGTTTGTCTGTCTGTCTGTTGGTTTCCAAAATAACTCTAAAAGTTACAGACGGATTTTGATGAAATTTTCAGGGATTGTCCAGATGGGGATAAGGAACAAATGATTAGATTTTGGAAGTGATCCGGATCACCGTCTGGATCCAGGAATTTTTTAAAGGATTCTTTAACATTGGGAGATAGGGCCATATGTGACATTTACCCATATGACTCCACCAAAAATGCTCAAGACACTGTCACTGGTCAAAAAATACAGGACAAGTTTCTAACATGGTCTACAATATATCAAAGATTGATCTGGACAAAGGAATAATTTCAGATAATATGATCCAGAATATGAAAAAATCGATCTTTGAAACTTGCATCATCATAAAAAAAAAACAAAAAAACAAATGAAGCTAGAAACATGCAACAGACATCTTTAAACAGCCACGACGCTGTGGAACGATATGAATAAACGCAAGACTAATACTAGTAATACTAGTAATATCTTTGGTGGACGTCACAATATGGAAGGAAATGTTGTACTTGGCGGAGGTCTGCGCTCTCCGAGTGCTTTTCTAGTTACAAAATGAAATGAAAAAGTTATTACATTTTGGAGGTTTATCACAAAATGCACCGTTATTACAACACTGCGGCTCAACTTGCCACACCCACTGTATTGCTCTCTACTTATATCTTCACTGAATTTCTTTGCAGAGTCTCTTAAATGGCTTTTCTGTGTCACATGGATATTGATTTTTAGGCTCCACACTCACGGTTGCTGAGAGTCATTTTTAGGAATTCAGGTTTATGTTTTTCTATGCAGTAAACGTAAAATACAAAATCATGATGAATAAATATATTTCAAATGTGAGTCTACACTGACATGTGACATTTTCTACTCCAAACCACACATTATTAGACTGTGATTTTAAAAAGATACTAAAGTTTACTACTTAATTCAGTGTAGTGGTTAAGTTTTACCTCAGGCCCGCTGCTAATTTTCAGAAAGCTCTCCACTGCTGTCAGAGTTCCTGAAACCAGACCAAATCATAGGTAAACCCAAAAAGCATTCAACTTCAAGATTTAAACTACACAGACAAAATAAACAATTATTCTTGCCAAAAATAATCTAATAATTGGGAAATTGGTCTGTAAAATATGACAAAGTAGTGTTTGGAGTGGTCAATGCTGTATCCTCTGCAACACAGCTAAAATAGTATAAAAACAATTAACTGTTTTATTTCTCACCTTTAAACTGTTTCCGTGTGTAGATAATACCCAAGTCTGCTGGTATGGAGTCAAATCCACAGCTGCCAATCACATACACTCCTCTGTCCAAGGCCTTAGTGTGGTAATCCAGCTGCATACGCTCCAGGAACTGACAAAAACAAGTGTGGTTTTTGTCTACACAAATGCAATGATTATTACTGCATGCTGTAAAAGACAGAATTGAAAAGGTAACTACATCATACCTGAGGCTCCCCACTGATGTCTACATAGTGAGCTCCATTTTCTATGCAAGCTTTGACCACAGGTTCACCATAAAATCTGTACTGAGAGGAGGAGAAAGCATAAACAAACCAACACAACACAACAAGCCCCAACACAACCACCACTCATGGCTGAGTGTTGTTCCTGAAGCCTGAAGATGAAGCCCCCAGCTTCAATAGCACAGTTTATAGACATACCTCAAATTCCCAGGCTTTCCTAATAATATCTTAGTAATGCCCTGGACCCACATCACAAGAGATGTCAATATCACCACATCTCTATCAACACATTTTTATCTGAAACACTGTGGGCTTCCTTAAACACATATGTTTATGTCTTGAAGCTAAATTTAGTATCATGCCTTAATGCTACATTTAGTGTGTACAATTATTTAACTGGACAAAATTATTATCACATTACTGAGGATTCATATGAGAATAATTTCACAGAACACATCTGAGCTGATATAATGCTGACACTTTGTTGATTTAGTGAACACTGATATGACCTCACATATTCTAACTTATTACACAGCAGCTTTTTGTTTTAGCTTCACCTATTACAGACAAATCAGCATTTCTGTAAAAACAAACAAACATAAAGCCAATTTGTTTCTTGCACCCTGTAAAAAAAACAACAACAAATAAAAACTTGGACATAAATACTTACTGGTCCCACACAGTTGAGAATCACCACACCTTGCTGGCACATGATGGCCAGTGATTCCTCGATAGACACATCTGCAACGATGACTTCAATGTCTGTCGTCAAATCAGACATGGCTGACAAGGGAAGGGAAGACAATGTTTCACTAACTTTAAAGTGAATAACTCTTACACACAGCTGGCAGCTCTACTGTATACTCTCAGATATAGTTCACTGTGTTTCAGGAATGTTACTAATTGTACTGAAAATATTGGCTCATCATTTGTTAACTAAAATGAAGAAGGAGGAGTACATTAGTTCAGATTTAGCTGCTCTGCACTGGCTTCCTCTTTGGTCCTCCTGTTTGTGTACAAAGCCATAAATGGACTCTGACAAAGTTACATTTCTAACTCAGTAGTTAATAACTTGTCTTCAAGAACACTGTGATCATCTACTGCTGTTTCCTGAGGTGACAAACAACAGCAGAAAGAAAATTGAAGATGCAGCTTTTGTCCACTCAAGGCTTTTGGCCTCAAGGCTCTCAAACACACTGCAAGTAAATATCAGGGAAGCAGTTTGCTAAATATATTCAAACCAAAGCTGAAAACAAGTCTTCATACTTTTGCCTTTTAAGTGCTGCACGGATTTAAAATCCATCGCTTTGCATTTATTTGAAATTATTTTAGAAAGTAATGTTATGTATTCTTCTATATTCTGTTTTATATTTATTACAAACTGTATTTTAACTATTTTTATTCTGGTTTATTTTATTCTACGTATTTTATTTTTATTTCTTAATTTTATTATTGTAAAAGCATTTGGTGCTGCATTTTAAAAATAAAAACTTATTCAAAAAAAGTTCTGGATGTCTGCAGGGCAGTGTCTTGAGACACTTAACTACTGAATGAACAGTAGAAACAAGAAATGTTGCATATATTTAGAGGTCAACTGTAACATTGTTAGCATCTAGCTGCAATAAAACCACCCACAGACCACAGACCGCAGACCGCAGCAGCAGTAAAGTATCCTGCGTCACTGACAGACAGCCTGACAGGTGATCTCCGGTCCGGACAATGATCAGTAAGCGTGGCCGCAGTTAGCTCCACTTCACCCGGTCACACGTACAGA
>OOFC01003455.1:4405-32749 GCA_900323345.1 Pseudochromis fuscus | reverse complement strand
ACCAAAGATTAATTTTGTTTTGTGCCTTCTTAATCCTTGGTTCAAAGTTTATATGGCATCTCTCCTGCTGGTTTTTAGTTATAACAACACCTAAATAATTAACATTACTTTTAACACGTATATTGTCAATTGAAGTTATATCACAATTTTTAAGTGTAAACAACTCACACTTATTTAAGTTCAAATACAGACCTGAGGCTTTAGAAAAGGTTTCAGCTAAAGTAATGGCAGGTTTTACCTGTAAAGCATTCTTTAAAAACAAAGCTGTATCATCTGCTAATTGACCCAACTGTATACATCTTCCACCTATAGAGATGCCCTCCAGCTTACTTGACTTAACAACATGACAAAACATTTGAGCAACAACCAAAAAGATATAAATTGAGACGGGACAACCCTGCCTCACGCCTCTCTCTAAGCAAAATCTCTGCGTAGTACCACCACTTATTTTAACTGAGCTATTGGCTCCAGCATAGAGTGTTTTGATCACATTACAAAAGTACGGCCCAAAGCCAAATTTGTGAAGGCAAGTATAAATAAAAGGGTGTTCAACTGTATCGAAGGCTTTGAAGAAATCCAAAAATAGAATAAAGCTCTCATCATTGATCAGATCAGCGCAGTCAATAAGATCTAGAACTAGTCTGATATTATTAAAGATATGTCTATTGCTCATAAATCCAGATTGATTCTCATCAATGATGGAGTTAAGAACCTTTTTAAACCTTTTAGCAAAAACAAGAGCAAGAATTTTGTAATCATTATTGAGTAACGAGATTGGCCTCCAGTTATCAATAATAAGAGGGTCCTTTTTGGGCTTGGGAATTAAAGTAATTAAGCCTTGTGTCATACTCACAGGGAGAACACCTTTATTAATACTTTCTGAAAAAACGTTGAAAAGAAATGGGGCCAGTAACTCAACAAATTCTTTATAAAATTCTGAAATAATGCCATCCACACCAGGTGACCTATTACTCTTAAGTTGGAGCATAGCATCAAAGACTTCTTGTTGTGTAAGTGGAAAGTCGCACATTAAGTTTTCCTCCTCCGTTATCGTGTTTGTATGAGTTATACTTTGAAAAAATTGAGCCATTGCATTATTATCAAATTTAGTTTTATAAAGTGAAGAAAAATAATCCTAACAGCATTTAGAGACACTTTCCTTACTGTCAGTCACAACTCCATTAATATTCAGTTGAGACATGGCATTATATTTAGCATGGGATTTTTCTAGTTTAAAGAAGTAGGCAGACATCTGTTCACCTTGTTCTAGCCACTTCAGCCTCGATCTTACATAGGCACCCTCTGCTTTGTGTTTTTAAATGTCGTCTAAATTTTTCTGAAGTTCAGTTAGTCTCAGTTTTTCCGTGTCTGAAAGATATTCTGGTGCCATGCGAGATAGAGAGGTTATACCTGAAATACTTCCTCTTCATATCAGCGCCTAGAGTTAGCCAGGTCGCTTCTATATTTCCTTAAGTATTTACCAATTTCAAATTTGAGGAGCTCCCAGTTTGTCCCATAGTTTGCATAATTTTGTGCTTTTTGCCAGTAAACATCAATGAGTCTACTGAGTTCTTGTTTAACTCGGCCATGTTTCAAAAGAGAGGTGTTCCTTTTCAAATAAGTAAAATATTTAGGCTTATTTCTATCTGAGGAAAAGTTTATATAAACTGTAGTGGCCTTGTGATCGATTAGCGGAGTAGGTAAAACATTAATTGTAATACTGTCTTTGCACAGTGTTTTAGAAACCAGCCAGTAGTCCAGGCGGGACTGTCTTGTACCATTTTTGTTGCTCCATGTATAAAGGCTAGTGTTTGGAAACTTTTCTCTCCATACATCACTTAAATCATACTTATCGATTAAATACTTGAAGGAGGCATTTTGCTGCGAAGGTTTCCCTGGAGGCCATCTGTCCATTGCTTAATTCAAAACAACGTTAAAGTCACCCCCTACAATAAGATAGGCATTAGGAAACATCCCAGTTAAAATGACAAGTTTATTATCTAGTGTATGAAAAAGTTTGTTGTTTTCTGACTTTGTATTATAGCCATATAAATTAACAAGAATTATTGTTTTATCCTTAATATTTACTACTAATACAACAAAGTGACCTTGAGTATCACATATTGAATGTAGCACTTTCTCAGAATAATTAAGTTTTAAACAAGACACCCCTGCTGAAGCTCTGTACCATGAGACAACCAGACATCATTTCCCCATTGGATTTTCCAAAAGTTAGCATCTTTAATAAGTGAGTGTGATTCTTGAAAAAAAATAAAATCAGTTTTAAGCTGTTTAACATATAAAAATAAAGCTTTACGCTTAACATTATTCCTCAATCCCCTCGCATTGAGTGAAACAAGAGAAAAGGACATGAAAAAGAAAAATTTAGACAGAAGAAAAAAAAAATACAAAAAATAAAAACATAAATTCCTACACTATAACCTCTTGCCTATGTATATCCAATAGAAAAAAGGAAAATAGCAGGTCGGTGACGCCTGCAGCACCTCCAAATATAACTTGTTTATCTTCCAAAGAGAAAACTATAGGGCATGGACTAAAGTCTTGTATTATCTTACTCAAACCTCAAAATAGAAACTTCAACTTGAAAAATATCAGCTAAAGTCCAGTAACCCTTAAAGTAATAAGTCAGTATTCATAATATGTCACTCGGGGAGAATAATCTCACCTTCTCCTTCTATAAACGCTCTCCCTCCAACGTAGAACGCTCTCTTCTCTCGTCGCGCGCCTTCTTGACCAAAGGCCACAGCTTGGCTCTCTGTTCCAGGACGCCCTCAGAGAAGTCCTCCTGGAACTGAAGCCCGTTGTCCCGCAGAAATGGACAGACCTTGGCAGCTTTCCACACCGCGTCTCTCCAGGTGCGGGTGGCAAACCGGACGATGACTCCTCTGGGTCTGGTCCTCTCCCCGCTCTGAGATGGGCTCCTCTTCCCCATGCGGTGAACAATGTCGATGTTGTCGGCCACTTTGTTCTTGTCCGGATCAGGCAAGACCCGCTGACAGATTTTGACTACTTGGCCATGTACCTCCTCCACGGACTCAGGTAAGGCCCTAAGGGCGACATCCCAGTGGGAAATTCCGACATGGAGCAGCGTTCCATTTGCAATTTCCCAGTCCATAAGGCATAATTCAGCTGTACTGATGCTATAGACCAGTGGTCCCCAACCACCGGGCCGGGGCCCGGTACCGGTCCATGAGGCATTTGTTACCAGACTGCACAGAAAGATTAAATAATTTATACAATTTCCGTTGTCTTAATTATGAGTCTGAAAGATGTTTTATTTTGAAAAACAACCAGATTCTCTCCGACTTAACTTTTGTGTGAGCCTCTTGACTCATCAATACGCTTGTCTCGGTCACGTGATCAGATACGTTACCTCAAAAAATAAGTCCGCAAACTAGCGAGAACGAGTAAAAAACAAACGTCTTTGGAGAGCTTCTTTGCTACGGGTAAATATTCGTTGTTGTTTTTTTTTTATACCGATGGAGTTATATTGTTTTTGCTGTATTTATCTGCCACACCTTGAAGGCCGGTCCATGAAATTAATGCCTATATTAAACCGGTCCGTAGTGCAAAAAAGTTTGGGGACCCCTGCTATAGACTAAACACTGTTATCTTCTTGTGGTGTCATAGGGATTTTTCAGCATTTTCAGTTTTTTAGTAGGAGTCCATCACCTCATTTTGTCCAAAATGTAATCATCTGTAATACCCTATCTCTCCAAAATAAATGATCAAGAAGTGTTATGTAGTTTTACCATAATGTTGCTAACAGATGGGCAAACACAGGTAAAAACACAAGTCCCTGCCAGGTGAAGCAGTTCACCCTGAGAGGAACACAAGTGGCATTTCATAGCAATCCCTGCTCCCTTAAAACTGTGCACGCAGCCCTTATGGTGGCGCCAGAATGAAAGTTAGCAGATCACCAAAGTGTGTAAAATCGATTCTCTGGGCACTTGGAATGTCAGTGAAAAATCTCATGGCAATCCATCATACAGTTGTCGAGATATTTTAATCTGAACCAGAGTGGTGAACTGACTGACAGACCAACATCGCCAACCCTGAAGCCATGCCGCTAGCATGGCTAAAAAATGATCAAGCAGCTGTCTGACTTTGTGACTGCTGAACTGATGGAGTAACTTACATCAAAGTGACTGGCTCCTCAACTAAACCCGAGTGATGGACTGATGCGCTGTCTTACATCAGAGTGAACAGACGACTAATGCAGTGTGTGGGAAGGTCCATACATGTGGGTGCATTCATATAACACCAGACTCTGCAAGAAGGACTTTATAAGCTGAAGCAACTTCTTTATAAATAATGCACAGTGTTTTCATGTTGGAGTCACTCTCATGCACCTGCTGAAGATAACTGAGCACAGGCCTATACATAAAATACATTTATCCCTCACACATAGTTTGACGTGTGTCACAACACGCATGCTTCATTAAACCACCATTTAAACACAGAGTTTCATCTCTTCATTAAAGCACATTGTCTCACTCTTAGACTCACGAACATACACAAACCTAGCTACCTTGATTACTTGGTTGACATCCACCTCCACAATGTGAAGGTATAATGGACGAAGTAGAAATGGAAAGTAATTCTGTGACAATAATCCAATTAAAACAGTGCCCTCAGTTAGAAATTACCAGGTAAACAGCAGTATTTAATTAACTTAACCCGCATAGGGTCATGGCTTTGAATTAAAGATATGGAGGACTCAATCTTGTTATCAAAGGGCACTTTAGACATGTACAAGCTTTTATCTGACGATGACTCGCAGAGTTTTTATGGTATTTTGCGTCACATATTGCAGTCCAGCTGCTTGATGATGCATGAGCTATTACTCTGCATAAATCAAATATCACATAGGGCAATTGAAAAAGAAGAGCAAGGTGAAATATTAACAAATCAGCTACAGGATGGAAAGACTGTCGCAGTCCGTGTACATGCACTCAGCGACTGAGGGTTTGTACTGGCCTGTTTCACATCCCAGATGCTGGAATTTATCCAAGCTGACATGTTGCATATACACAGCCAGACTTTATATAGTAAATGGATGACGGAGGTTATTAAGACAGAATGAAGGACAGAAATGCAGGGAAAGCCAGTTACCTCTTAATTAGGTATAGCTGTGCAATCTAACGTAACACAATGCCAAACTCCTGCAACACATCCCACTTTTGGGAAGCTGCTAATCAGTTTCTCTTTGAGCTTCTAATGCTGAGCTAATGTCATGAGGGATGGGTGGGAAATGGGAAAGATTCCCATGCTTAGCAACACTATGTGGTTACATATGGTTACAGAGTTAGTCATATGAGGGTTAAGAGTAATGTGCATTGACAACATAAAAGGCCCAGCACAACCCACACAGTTCCTCTTAGTAACTGATTTGACCTGCAGTCAGGTAGAGGTTTGGTGGAGAGAACTGCAACATGTCAAAACACTGTACTAATATTGATAAAGGTGAATGTTGTCCTGCACTAATGGATAATTGAAGGATTTGTTAAGAAAGTACAGCTTGCACACTCTCCATAGAGCTCTAATGAGACGGCATCGAATAAACACCTGTGTGGGGGCAGATGTGGGGGCTTTAAGTTTGGGTTTAATTACTTTGAATGATGGATTTTGGTGAGGCATATGTTTTAATTAGCTTTTAAGTGCCTCTGTATCAAATTAAGTCCTCTATAGTGTTCCTCAGTCATGATTATGTTTCGGATGTTGACATGAATTCAAAAAACTGCTAATTCCCATCTGACATGAATCCAGCATCAATGCACACCAGTGATATTTTGGAGAAGAATTAACTGATTTTAGTGGAATATGTTGTTTGTTTGTTTGTTTTTTTAATCACAGCAGATATTTTGACTTGTCATAATGGGAAAAGACTAAGAACAGTTAGCACAAACGTTACCAAGGACTCAGTTCAAGTCAAGTGTTGCATTAAGCTAGGACCATCTGACCCGAGAACCAGCAAGCTCAATATCACTTTCCAGTCATAATTCATTTTCTTCTTTACACCTTTTCTTACATGTCAAAAAATGTTCTGTGAAAAAAGCCTAAAGTGGTGGTATATTTTGCCCCAAGTTCAGCTTTGACATGCAAATTTCTGCAGCTGACCAACGGCAAATTATCATGACAGCCGTGACCTATGACAGAACTGAGCGCTGCAGATTCCAAAACAGAGGAGGCTATTATAGCGTTAGCTGAGAGCTGTGGGCAGCAATCAGTTTTATATAACCCTGCTCCGTTGTAGTACAAACTGCTCCAATAAAGGCATGGTTTTTACTGTAGAACCAAAAATCAACAATAACAAAAAAAACATTTCTGATGTTATTTTTTATTATGAACGATAAGTGATTTTGTTGCACTCTGTTACTGGGCTTGTTCCATGGAAACTAGTCCTGATTTGTCTCAGTGAAATGTTTGATTCACTTTTCAGCTTGTATTAATAAGAAAAAGTGATAAGCTGCTTTGAACCAATTTAAATTTAAATTACTGGCCAAGGTTACATATTGTATAGCAAGGCATGCAGGATCAAAACTGAGACTAATTTTCTGGATGATTTTCTGTACCAGATATATTTTTTTGATCATAGACTGTATATATGATTTTTATGCACATTTTCACATCATTTTTGCTTGACACATTTGTTGAAGCCAATAACGTAATAACAGCCGATAACATAATAAATTTGCCCTTTTTGAAATGTAATTGGCCAATAACGTAATAACTGGCCAATAATGTAATAAAAGTCCTGAACCGATAACGTAATAATTTTTGGCCAATAACGTAATAATTTATTACGTTATTGGCTGCTTATTATGTTGTTGGCCTGGTAAATGAAAAAAAAACATTGCAAATGTAATAACTGAGCCAATAACATAATAAATCATTGTGTTATTGGCCAAAAGTTATTACGTTATCAGTTCAGGACTTTTATTACGTTATTGGCCAGTTATTACATTATTGGCCGATTACATTTCAAAAAGGGCAAATTTATTACGTTATCGGCATCACATATATTTTTTTCTAGCATTAATGCTACAACTACATCTTTAAAAACAGTGTTGGTGACTTTGTTAGTTTGCCTGCTATCCAACTAGCCAGCTAGCTTGAAGAGCGTTTGTAATTTGCAAGCATATCAGCCCACCAACTACAGAACCAAGTAAACAGGCAGGATTGTTAATTCCAGGTGAAATCGTACATGGGGAATAATAGGTTGGTCTCACAGTGCAGGGAGGGAGGTGACATTACCATGAAACAGTCTTTATTGTTGCCTGAGTACAAAGAACCAGACGGTCATCTCGCAGCATCTGGTCAGACAACAACATGGAAACAAACATGGAAACACAACTCGTCCTGCAGCAGTCCATCCAGACATGAACAAACACTCAGTCCTCTGGCACTGGAGCAGAGAACACAGGTGCCGTCAGTAGGCAGGCTGATGAGGTGAGATCTCGCACAGGTACGTGCGCCCTGATCAGCCTTCACAGGAAGAGCAGTCACACCTCCAGCTGCATTGTCAGCCTGACGAGGTGAGAGGTGTGCCTGATCAGCCTGCCACACCTCCAACTCCAGTGTCAGCCAGAAAGCAACACCACTCCAACACACAGCAAAAACCCCAAACCCAGCAAACATGACAAGGATGTTACAGTTTTTCTCAATCGCTTTGGTGCATTTCTCCAATCATTTTCACCATGTGCAAAACAGTAAGCGCATTTCTCAAAACACTTCATACAAATAGCAAAACACCATGGATTACGTGCAAAAGCCAGTCTCTAGCTCAAAATCCGTAGTTCATTTCTCAAAAGTAAATCTCTGTGTGAATGAACATGTCAGTGCCTCAGAATGAAAAGTCCTTGTGTCATTGTGCACGGACAAGTTAAAAGGCTTTGTCATGTTGTCAATATAACAGTGTACTCAGAGGGATGCGCTGATGTAAACTATGGATAAAGTTTTGATGACAATTCTTATCAATTGTAAGTTACACCTTGGTGTATGTGTGAGATTGATTGCAACAGACTGGACAATATTCACATTTATGCTTTTACTGTTTGTACTGTAATTTGTTGACAGACCATGTCACTGTGATACAGAAAGGAAAAGACAGCACTGCAGAGCACAGAGAACAAAACAGCACAGCCTCACTCCTCTTCCTCTTCCTCTTCTTCGCTCTGGTCAATTCCAATTCTTTGTCCTTCCATTGTCAGACACTAACACTGTGTTTTGTGTGTGTGTGTGTGTGTGTGTGTGTGTGTGTGTGTGTATGTGTGTGTGTATATATATATATATATATATATATATATATATATATATATACACACACACATACACACACACCTGCCAGTTAATGCTTCATGAGATGCACCTTTGAGCTGTTTCAGAAAACTGATTGATCATTGTTCGATCTAATGCTTCACATATTACCCTGATTTAGAGCAAAATCAAGATTCACCTGGGAGCAATTTACCAATTCAGGACAGGTTCAGAAAAAGGTCTAATGGAAATATTTAATGTATTCTTTTACTTGACATATTATGATAACTTGTTCAACCATTTTACATGTAAAGACTTATACGATGAACTAATGCCTAAATGTTGTGGGGGTGAGACTATTCAACAGAGACCATTATAATACATTTGATCAACATGACAAAACCAGTTGATAATGTAGGAAACAGCAGAGGATTGAACACAATCACTTGCATGGGTGTTCAAAACATTTGCAACTTGTTCAGAAATGAGAAACTGCTTTTTTTTATGTGCACATGTGACACAAGGATGTGAAGATTGAACAAGTAGTTTTGAGAATTTCAATTCTGATCTGAGAAATGAACCAAAGCGACTGAGACTAACTGTAAGAAGCTGCCAGTATCATCTGTTTCACACGGATGCTAAAAGTGGTTTTCGTCAACTGACCTGGCCAAAATTTAATTCTCTAGTCCGTCACTTTTGAAGCCGGTTGAAGGTATTGCTGTACTGATTGACAAACAGTTATCTTGATGAACTTGTTCCTTGTAATAGTGGTGAATGTGTGAGCATATTATCTTCTCATTAAATTCCAATGATTGAGCTGTTTTAAGTCTGGTAATGTATTACATGTAGCGTGTGTTTTATTAAGATTAAATTGAAAGAAATGAACAATATTTGCTGGATGATGAGAATGAACAATAGAAGTATTTTTGATGGATAGACTCCGATGATGACATGGCAGGGTGACGTCCCAGATAAAGGCTTTTGATTGGACCGGACCCCCCAGAGTCTAGACGCTGGCAGTGGTGTGGCAGAAGGATGGAGGACTAGAAGAAGCTCTTATTCAGTATGAGGAGGAGGAGGGTGGTGATCAAATCTGTCTGAAAGCTAGAATGAGTTTTAAAGACCAGGGGAGCGGCCAATGCAGGTCAGACGATTATTGGACCTGTGAAGTGACATTGAAATTAAGAATGGGGTGAGACTGACAGCGTGGGAAAGTGATGTAGAGATAATGCAGAACAGTAGCCTAGTATTTAGAGGACATCTTCCTTATTGAACTTGCATTAAAAGCTTCGTATTGTGTTCACAATACAGTCAGTCTTTCAAAAAAAAGTGAGCGTTTAGCAGAACTGTGTTAACAAAAGTAATTCATCAATACTCATCCAAATCAAGATGGTTTGGATTTTTTTTTGACACAATAGTATGTCTCATATCGTGTGGATAAAAAAAAAGATTAATTTATCAAGTCTATCCAGTCAGAACAAGAAAGAAATCTGGATGCTGCAGTGCCTAAAAGCCATTTTTCAGTTAAATGAAGTGGCAACACAAACTTTTTTTTTCATCTCGGTGGGAATATAAAAAAACCCCACTTAATTTAAACTCTAAATCTTGTCTCAGAAGCAGGACGTGTAACAGTCATAATTTAAATAAACAAACCATAATTTTAAACCACGCACACACTTTGAAAACTGCTCAACTGACTTATTAAAAAACAGCACTGTGTCCCTGGAGGATGAAGTATTAGAAGCTGAGATCAGTGCAGCTGGAGAGTCTCATAATACATGAACATTACAAAACATTTAGCAGGTGATGGGCCACACCTGTTGGGATAGAGAGTGGCATTAAACTTAAATAATGTGCACACATTTATCGCTGCACTACTTGATATTTTTACAGTAATGGGTCAAATGACTATGACTAATGTTAAACACATAGCTGGTAGTAACAAATCCATTAAGTTTCTTAAATCTCTCTGGACATTTTAGCATCTCTCAGCTTTGAGCTTCCTGGATTGATTTCACTGCTCTCGTCCATCTGTTCCTCAGCAAGCAGCCATTTTTTGGTATATAAAAAAACCTCTTACAAAGCAGCTGTGAAGTACCTATCTAGCACCAAAGTTTGCAAGAAAGTAAACATAGTTGATAATTTAGTAACTAAAAACTTGATATTCTCCTCAGGAGTTGGTAGAGACCAAAACAGGGCCAAAAGGAGAGTGAATATAGATCTATATTTGTCAGGTGCAAACAAACCTGAGCTAAAGGGAATGCTAATGTTTCACAGCATCTCCTGAATGTGTAGCACGTACTGCTAGCATGTTCATCAAAACAACTTTATAAAGCGACTCTGTGTCCATGTTGTGTTCACAGCTGATGCTAATTGGAAAAAAATAACAATTAATGCACAAATTAATTGGCCAAAACAGAAGGCTGAAAGTTGTCAAGGTGAGAATTTTATTGACTGTAACTTCTAAGAAGAAACCCACAGAGAAATACATAATAACATGCACACCCACACACACACACACACACACACACACACACACACACACAAACAGGGACACACTTACACAGAGCTGAGCATTGGATGGTGATAATCTCAGCCTATGATGGCACTCACTGCCACTGTAATTTTATGACTCACTTCAATTTCTCAGCCTTCTGACTCTGCAAGAAAGGAGCCAGTTACCAGTCCAAAAAATGCCTGTTATCCTTATTCTAATGTCCATTATGTTCAAAACCAGCTGCCTGATACTGACGGACAGACAGACAGACAGACAGACAGACAGATAGATAGATAGATAGATAGATAGATTACACTCAATTTCGTCATTCAACTTCGTGAAAACTCTCGATCCCAGTCTCCCTGTTTTCCAGCTTCAGACAGAAACACACACAGGTCCACACACTGATATAGATGTGTGCATGTGTCATGGTTATTTGATGAATAAGTAGATTTTAGCCTTTGAACATGCTCAAAAAACAATAGTAACTATAATAAGGTACTGATTCTTGGTCATATTGCTGTATTATCTGTCAGTTGGTTTGCACATGGAGCTTTTATCAGGCATTTAGTATTGAGCTAAAAGTTGCAGATTCACAAATACCAAGGGCAGTGAAATGTGTAACACAGAGAGAATAAACACCGACATGCAAATCCAACGGCAGCATAATTGTAGAGTTATTCAGATCATGCTTTATCCTGATCTGTTTGTGTTTTTACAAAAAGAACCAAAAATCTCAGGATTCTTAGACCAACACAGACGTACACAATAAGTTGTTCTGTAAGGTTTCATGACACAGCTTCAGTGACTTGTGGATGTGTTTGTCGGGGGGGGGAGCGTGTATAAAATGTTATTCAGCTACATCTTTAGCTTCTAGTGTTATGCCTCCTAAATTGGCCTTGACATTGCAGCCACATTGTCCTGTGGCCATGTTATGTCACTCTGACTTTTGCTTGAAATCAAGCCTGATTCTAAATTATTATAACATTTCACACTTTATTGTCCCTCTTGTGGGTCCTCGTATCATTTGCATTGGTAAAACACATATGTAATAGTATGTTTTATTTTTAATTTCAAATAGTCACTTGTGACAGTCAAAATGTGATTTTGAACACGGTGTCCTGCAGTGCTATCCTGAGCTCACAGTCCAAGTTCATGGTAACTCAAGGCAGAAAAAACTCCAGCCTGAAGTAACTCACTTGACCCAGTGTTAACCCCTTTCTGCAGTAGCTGTTTTGGGCTGATTTCTGCTTGATTTTACAAACCTTTATTAAATGCATTTCAAGTAAACATCACAGGACCATGGTTTTCAGAACCAAATTTATTTCAGGAATTTATAAAATTATTTGTTCAAGCATAGATTACGAATTCATTTATCTGCATGAAAATAAGTCACATAAAGAGAAAGAAGAGAGAGAGAGAAATATTGAATATTGTAATAAACATTTCATTGTATTCCAGGTGAAAACCATTTTTTGGACTAGAATAAAAGTGGAAATGAGGTTGGAAGATATGTTAAACCCAAAATAACAGCAGCACCTCTAAATTTGTATTGGCACCTGTCTGGTTGTTTTTACATTGTGAGTATTTTTGAGACCTGCATTTGTGTTTATTGGGTTAATAATAATAATAATGGTTTGGATTTATATGGCGCTTTTCTCTGGAAGTCCAGACTCAAAGCGCTCGCACAGGGACCATCACATTGCTCACATATTCATACTATGATGATTTTGAATGTCCATATAGTAATCATGAATTGATAAACACTGTCTGCTGTCTCTTGTGTGCTCTGTTCTCTGCCCCTTGTATTAAATGATGAGTCTCTGTTTTACTTTCAAGTCCATGAGCTGTTGCTTATGTGTTTGGTTTGAGATCTCAGTCACATCAACAGCAAACAAATGGGAGTCGTTTTTGGAATGAGCAGCACTTCTCAGTTTATGTTGGATGACTTTGCAGTCCAAAATGTAATAAATGACACCATTTCTGCACACTAGCAGTGGAAATGAGTGTTTAAATTCTGAGGCTCACCTCTAAAAGAGTGAGACTTCCTCCTCCTTGCCTCCACAGCTGAGATTCACTTGAGCTCTCCCTTTCATCCGAGTCAAACCCCTCATCCTCACACAAGTTTTTTTTAAACAAATAACCAGACCAGCGACAGGCAGCCAGCAAAGCTCCTCTCCCTAAATTACCATCAATTTATTCTTTGTTCTTACTTATCTGTTACACTTCCACAACTCTGAGGAACTTTTATCCCTTTCACAGCAATGTCTCTGTTCCTTTCCCGTCCCCACCCTGCAATTATAGTGTGATAAACCACACTTATTCATTCCTCTATTTGGCCTGAAAGCAAATCAGTTTCTATTCACTGGAGGACGGTTTCAAACAGAGTGTGTATGCGCATGTGTGGGTGTGATGAAACGGCATAAGACATGTCAACAGCAGGTTTTTGCTAGTGTGTTGCCACCTAATCTCACGCATGATTAGGAGCGTAATAATACGACTGTCTGAGCGGGTCACAAAAATGTGAGCTCCCCTCTCGGTGTGTGTTTGCATGCGTGTATGTACACTTTCATGTGTGTGACAGCCCAGAAAATGTTTATTGAGCCACTAAGTCTCACATTACAACCAGACTCTTTCTTTCTCGTCCCACCTGTGCTCCTTCCGTCTTTGTTTTTATAGCAGCTGGATTACAAATCCTTGGCCTTGACCTTCAGCCAACATCCTCAATTTTCCGTCTTTACGTTTTCGATCCCCTGTGGCTTCACTTCAATTTCTCTGCTTTAAAAAAGGTTGATTGCCGAGTTGTCCACCGGTTGGATCAGTAAACAATGGACACCCTCACTTGACAGATGCTAATGGTCTCCCCTCAGCATGCTTTTTCCTTAAATTGCTGCTCACCTACTCACTTCCGCCCCCTGTGCCCCTCTCCCATCTCTCACTTTGACTGTATTTCACTCTTTCATTCACTTCCTGTCTCTGCCCAGTGTGTGATTTCTCTATTGTGCTCCTTTTGACTGTAAAAGGTATGGTTTGATGAAAAAGAAAAAAAATTGAGGGTGCAGAGAGCTTAGTGAGAGCATAGTGCTCAAGGATCTGTGTGTGTGTGTGTGTGTGTGTGTAGTTGTACAGAGGACCAATTTGAGTTTTAGACCATCACAGGCAGTGAGGACATTTTGTCCAGCCCTCACTTTCTCAGACCTCTTCAAAGGCATGTTTGAAGGCTCAGACTGTTTTGAGGGCAAAGGTTAAAATTTTAGGTTGTGATGATGGTAGTGTAAGGAAATATATTATGCGTATAAATGTCTTCACAAAGACAGCCATACAAACATAACACAGCTCCTCTCAACTTTTGGAGTACAGCACCCCCATGTGGTGGCAGTCGAGGTTTTATTTTATTATATTTTTTTGGACTGTTTTTAACCTTCAGAGAGAGAGAGAGAGAGACATTAGAGAAAACCACCAATCAAATATCCAGGTGTGATATTATTGCAACAAAATCATCTTGACAATGGACTCAATGAAGAGAGTAGTGTTCAGGAAATAATGAATATATTAATCTCTTATTTTCTTGTCTAATTACATACATTTTTTAAATATATGTATTTTTGTGAATATTTCCATAATACTTGTGGTTCCCCAATCCTGGTAAAATTATTCATTTATTTATTTATTTATTTAGTCTGGACTGTACACATTAATGGACAGTCAAGTACATGTATATGAGCTGTAAATGCACCAGATCATATACATATCATATATCATATTGTGGCTAATTTACATCTGTAGCCCCGAGGCCGTTAAAACAACCTATGCAGTGACGTACTGACGTTTACGTGCTGCGACCCCAACTTGCCTCTTTGCCAGTGGAAAAGCAAACCGGTTCATAGGAGAAATGGGATCTGAACCAACTAACCACCAGGACTAGCACCAGCACAGAACTAGCACCTGTTCTCGTTTGGTGGAAAAGGGGTATGTGTGAATGGGTGAATGAGTTGCCTTGTAAAGCACTTTGGGACCTAGCTAAGGTCAAAAAAGCGCTATATAATGGCGCATTTACACTGGTACCTACTCGCTTCGCTTCTCCTCAGATCGCTCAGGATCGGACCCCCTCAGTTGCATTTACATTACAGAGGAGTAGCTGTCCGTCATTTGTGACGTCATCTTTTATGCAATTCTTTCGTTTCTGACTGCACCGTCCAGTTCCCGCTGAATTTTCTCATCGGCAACTAATGACAGAAAGGTTTGCACCTTGTCCTGAGTCCATGGGGCAGGATTTCTAACAGATGCCATTTCTCTTCTTGTTGTTATTTTAAACACGTCTGCACAGGTTGCCAAAGATTTAAAAATGCCCGCCTGTTTGCGGGGACAGATTACGCGCAGTGATGACACAACGATGCAGTGACGATTCCGACCAATAAGATTTTAGTACCTGCTTCAACCTGACCAGGTACTTTTTTTGGAACCGCAGGAGAGGAGGTACGAAAAGTTGTACCAGGTACCAAGTTCCAGGTACTTTGTTGCCAGTGTAAATGCGCCAAAACCGAAGCGAAGCAAGTAGGTCCCGGTGTAAATGGGACATTCTCTAATATCTGTTGGGAGGCTGCTCCAAACCTGATTCACTCTGACTGACCAAAAGGAGTTTTTTGTGTTTGGGATCTCAGTGTGTCCTCCTGAAGAGGCTCTTGTGCTAAAACCTCTGTCAGTCTTAGATTTAGTGTAAACAGAAAGTGGAGGTGGAGCAGGTCCATGAAGAATTTTGTAAATGAAACAACAGTTTTTGTGGTGAATAACATTTTGTAAGCTTAGAATATTATATTTGTCCTAAATCTTGCACTGATGGAATGACAGAGGTTTTTGGTCAAGAATTGTTATAGATTATTTGAGGAGCATTTCTATTTGTTTCGTAGTTGTATCTCCAATAAGTAACCAAGTTGTGATGCAATAATCTATATGTGGAAAAACCCATTGAATGGAGAAACATTTTGGCAGTGTTTATTGTCATAGATGCTGTGATTTGTTTACAGTGTTGTACAATGAGTTTTATTTTGTTTGCTGTAAGTTTTATATGTTTTTTTAAAAGAAAGCGTTGGATCCAATGTGACTCCGAAGTATCTGAGCTGCTCCATTAGGTCGACTTCCACTTCTCCCAGGAATACATTGCAGTGTTCTAATTTTATACTTTTTCTTTGTGAATCTCACAGCCACAGTTTTGATTGTGTTTAATAGTAAGCATGGTTGAATGAGCCACTGCTGTATGTTTGCCAGGGCAGCAGTGAGGATGGATGATGTGCTTTTAGCAGGTGTAAAATGAACAGTATCATCAGCATACATCTGAAAATGAACATTTCGACACACATTTGGCAGGTAATTTATATACAGTGTGAAAAGTATAGGTCTAAGATTAGAGCCTTGTGGGACCCCTACAGGACAGTGTATGTGAGATAACCTAGTGCCACCCACACCCACACATTGTCTTCTGTCAGACAGATAAGATTTGAACCAAGCTAATTGATCTTCAGAAAAATTGGCTCCAACACAGGTTTTTTCTGTCAAGTAAAGATTTGACTGCTTCTATGAAGACATAGTTTGCCGTTTAAGTGGAGTGTTGCTAGCAAAACCTGAACTGCATGGAGAGAGCAGCCGTGGCTAAGATGTTCATTTTAGAGTCTGGTTATCCACTTTTCAGAAGCCTTGAGCACAACTGGGAGGATGCTGATGGGACAATAGTTTGATATCATTGTTTTGTCTCAAGATTTAAAAATTGGAGAGATTGTAGCTACCTTCCATCTTGATGGAGCAACCGCATTTCCAATTGAAGCTCTGTATGTGGAAACAATAAAAAAAATCCCACAAAAATGGACAAAAATGTGGATGATACTGATCATCTGTATAGCCTGTCATCACTACTCCTACAGAAATAACTTACGTTGAAATGTTTGTGTAATTGCCTCAACTACTCCTTACAGTCATTACTATAACTTTAGCAAAGAGTGAAATACACGATTGATGACCAATTGTTAGACCAATTTGGACTTTAAAGCATCCATACCTGAGCCATATGGTCAAACTAAAAGTAAAAACCCAGCCGTCACAGAGGACTGTCTCTGCAGGAAGACATTTACGTTTTTACATCTGGATCTTCACACAGAAAGTCTCACAAATAGATGTGTTACAAATGAAAAAGGAGAGCTGGAGAGAAAAGTGGTGAAACGGAGATACCTTTGAACAGTGATGTGACAGCTGAGCTTAGGAAAAAAAGTGAACAAACTACACAGTCAGCAACTACAAATCTTTGAACTGAACTGAACGAAGTGATTTGAATCAGCAAAGTGATTCACGATTTCCACCTCTATTCATAAAGCAATTTCAGTGTGAGGGGGGTAGGGGGGGCAAAATCCACAGTGCTCGTTGTCTTAAAATGGATTCTTAAGTTCAGCTGAAGCTAATCTGATTCTTCAGCCATTTCAGTCAGTTGAATAAAGTGGATTTCTTCCATAGTTATAATATTTTAGTGCAAAATTACCAGATTTTGTACTAAAAAGTTCTGTGGAAGATCCCCACTTGACTTGTCACTAGACTAATGAAATGTTAGTTTTAGATGGATTTAAGAAAGCTTTTTTCAACAGAATAAGTACTGTGGATTCAAACTGCTTTTAGGGGGAAATCCTTTTATTCATTTAATTAATGTTCATCTGTACGAAAGTGGTATAAACAATTAAATAACATTTGTTTAGTTATTATTTAAACACTGAAATAATACATTGGGGTACACTGGTAAAGGATATGGTTCACGCATCAAAACAAAAACAACTAAAGAATGGGTATAAACACTGTGCTGTTAGAGCTTCATTTCACCCACATCTGACCATAGCCACTACAGCTGTAGTCAGTGGGGGGAGCTCGATTAAAACTTTAAGATCATTTGATCTCATTTCAACCTCTGATGAAGTCTGTTGCATCTGACCAACGCAGATTTTTTTTTTTTTTTAATTCAAGTTCTGTTTTACATTTGGTATTTTCAATTAAAAAATAAAATAGAAGAGAGGGGGTTTCCTGAGATGTGGTACATAAATCTGCACTGCAGAAGCAAAGTAGGGTGTATAGATTGAAAACTATAGATTACAGCTCATCTCTACTACACCAGCTGATACAGGGTGACCCAAAAAAACAGTAATTTTTGAAGTGCGTTTAGGCAAACGTGCAAGTGGCACCACTGCGAGACAAAAATGAAAATTCCATCGTTTCTTAAATGGCATCTTTTAAGGTTTCATTTACTATGAATAAAATAATTTTCTTCCATCACTCTTGGTTTTATTGGATTGTTAAAAGATTCACATTTTTTTATGTCACCCTGTACTTGTTTGAAATAAGTGTTGGATCATAAAGCTGTCACCAGTTAGGAATCTCAGATTACTGCAATATGGACAGTCTGAGGAGTAAAGGGTAAGCCTGTACAAATAAAATAGTGTTAAGTTGTTGTCAGTTCAGAAAAAGCTTCTGTTTAAATTTGTAGACATAAAATAACATTGTAAAATGTGGCTGTGCAAGGGAAATATGTAAGAAAAAAAAAAAAAACACCCACAGTTCATCTGCCTTTTGTGAAAAGAGTTTGTTTGCATTTAGATTTAACACCAGGCAGAGGTCAGTAAAAGCCTAGTGTTACATTTGTTTTACAGCGACCAAAAACCATTTTAATCTACATGGACAGTGTTAGCAAGTCAGGAAAGCAAAATATGCTATTTAAGTGCAAAATTCAAAATATATATATTTTTTATACTATTACTAATTTAGCAGTTCAACAAAAAACACAAGCACTTCACAGAAACTAATTCCCCCTAAATAATGAGGGACCAATTAAGCTAGAAAGAGTTTGTCATCGCTGACCAGAAAATGACATCGATGTCTGATGATGAAGAGTGTGAATACCTTTTAGGCTGTAGTTTCATTACAGAAATGTAGGGACTCATTCAAGTTTAGCTCCATATTAGAGGTGACATTTCTGTTCACATGTAACAGACCTTAAAACCACAGTATGACAAGCAATTTTTCAGGCTCCAGGAAGTTGGCTGAGCATGTTTGCTCTTTCTCAGCAATACATCACGAATTTCACGATTCTGCCAAAGGGTGCGTGGGAGGAAAATACAGGATGGCAGTAAATGTGAACTGACACCTTAAAGGTCATTCAAAAATAAAGGCATCCCATACATTGGTTGTGATTCAGGTGCCCTCTGCTGAAGTTCACTGCACTCATGCATCCTCCCACTCTCACTTCCACTCATTAGTCAGAAATCACTTTGATTTAACCTGTTATTGATCATTTTTATGAGCATTTGTCACCACGTTGGGCTCTGCTGCTGTTGCGTCATTTATATCTTTGTGAGTCATTCTGATGTTTCTTCCGCCTTCCTCTTTTGTTTGTTCAAAAGTGAGATCATCTAATTATCTAAGATGATCTAATTATATATATCTTATAAATATATATTTTTAAAAAAGATAGAGTGTGTTTACAGTCTGTCTCCATCCAAGATAATAAAACTACAAATCAAAGCAAACAAAATGTAACTTGTTGCATGCAGAGAAGACTGTAACACAAAGATAACATAGATTTTTGCTGGGTGTCTCAATCTGAAGGCTAGAAAAGTGCTGGTATTCCATATTTTTAAGATTCTGTCAATAAAAGAGAAGTAATTCTTCAACTTTACACCCCCGGAGAAAACATTATACTGGCAAGCTGCAGTTTTTTCTTGCTTCCCCTCTTAAGAGACAAAAAACTCCTCTGTACTTTTTCAAATGTCATCTTTGCATTTCAATGGAGAGAACATCTCACCCTTGCTTTTACCGTGAAGTTATTTTCTTTTGAAAAAAGGTTCTTACATTCATCTCACAATACAAAATGTGGATGATAATTGCAGAAACTGTTCTGGCTCTTAGAAAATCTGTGGCAGCTTCACTGCCTGTCTTGACTCACCACTTTACACACATCTGTCATAAATGAAACTCTACAAAACCTGTCGTCATGCCAGGCTGCTTGGTTGGTATGTGGATTTATGGTTGCATGTAATTCTCTGATTTTATGTTTGGTTCAGGTATCAGTCACTGACTTCAGCACTCTGCAATCCTGAAGAATATTAAAGTAAAATATGTGTGTGTTATTTTTGGGCACATGAAAAGCATAGAAACAGCAAGAAACATCCTGCATTTCAAGCATTGCAAAATTCAAGTAACGACGGGATTTTTCAAATATCAATACAGAGGAACAACAAAGCAAAGAGGATTGTGACAAAAATATCAGCACACATAGGATAAGAACATTACATACAGAAAATACCTAAAGTAAAATAAACGTCCTACATGTTTGCAAACTATTACAAATGAGATACTTTAATTAGGGATTGCAGTTTACAGCTAGTTGTTTATAACTCTGTGACCTTTGACCTTTAAATTTGCACGCCGTAGCACTGAACTATGAAAAAGATATTTAGGGTTTTTTTGCTCGTGCAAATTATACTGAGAGTTTAGTTAAAAGAAAGGCAATAATAAACATAAAGCTGCAGCAGTAACATGCAAATCAGCGTTTCAAGGTTAATTTCCCTCATCATAGAAACTCGCTGGTATACTATTATAAGATTCGTGGCATATTATTGGTAGTAATAGTAGTAGTAGTAGTATTAGTAGCAGTATTATGTGACCTGAAACATATTTGAACTCAAACACTAGACAGACACAGCAGCATTATAGCGGCGTTTTATGTAGCGGCAGCGGCCGGAAGTGTTTGTCAAACGGTTAAAAGCCAATTGACGGAGGCTAGCTAGCGTTAGCTGTCAGCCGGGTTCAGTCATTGTGCAGGGATGGAGGTAACACGCAAAAGTAAGTAGCCAGACAGCTTTTCCACGCTGGATTTTTTTACTTGCTAAATACACCGTGGCAACGTACAACAGAGCGGTGACATGATTTTTATTTTAAAATGACTTATAAAATGGACAAGACATTCTTCGGTGTTTGTGCTGCTAGCTAGCTAGCTAGTTTGCTAGGTAGCATCACTGTTGTGTGTGTGCCCCACGGCTGGATAACACGCTAACATACATGCTGATACTATTGCACGCATTCTTCTTCCAGATTATAAAGAGAGTTTGAACACGGTGTACAGCGCGATAGAGGAGGCTGACTTTCTTGCCATTGATGGAGAATTTTCAGGTAAGCTTATGCAGAGTTTTTACCAGAAGTGGGGATGGCATGTCCAACGCTGCGTGTCCGAACTGACATGTGTTTTGTGCTTTAAGGGATAAGCGACGGTCCTAATGTCAGTGCACTAACCAACGGGCTGGACACACCGGAGGAGCGATACACGAAGCTGAAAAAGGTTAATGGAGATGAGAAACAGAGCTGATGCATGCTACATTATTGCAGCATTAGTTAGTCCCTCCACAGTCCAGCAGCAGTTCGCCGTTTTATCTTGTTTGAACTCTTTGTTTCTGTCCTCCAGCATTCGATGGACTTTCTCTTGTTCCAGTTTGGATTATGTACATTCAAGTACGACCAGACAAAGTCAAAGTGAGTGATACCTGCTCAATAACCTCTCATAAATAGGTCAGACAATGGTATCCTGTAACAAAGGAGAAGCATTATCTCGTCACTGTCTTCTTTATTTTGTTAAACAAAGAACAACCGTTTTTGCTGCAGCTTTAGGACGAAGGATTTGTATACGTTTTTGGACAAATGGAAAGTACTCCTTGGTCATCTCCGGTCTTAAGCAAGGCTTGATTACTAAATGGGCAAGGGCCCAAAAACAGCTGCCCCAAAGCCTCCAAAGCTTTGTGCTAGCTCAGTTGATAAGTTGTTTGGGAATATTCAACAGCAAAGCACATTATCAGCCAACATAACAATGGCCTCGTGAGCTCCGCTTTATTATCAGATGTCTAGACTCAAGATCTGTCAGATGTACCCACGAGTCTTATTGAGTTGAAATAATGTTTATATGATGCATTTTTATAAAAGTATGTATTAAATTACTACTCAACATGTTTTATCATGTTTATTCCCTCTACAATGTTACTATGAAGTTTTATGGTAAAAGCAATGCAGCTTTTGTACAGTTTGCCTTCAGGTTTATTGTAAATAACTCCCAGGAATGTATTTGCTGTCCCTCTTTCTAATGTCTCTCTTCTTATTGTCTTTTCTCTGCAGGTATATCACAAAGCCTTTTAACTTTTATATATTCCCAAAACCGTTCAGCAGGACCTCCCCTGACATAAAGTTCATCTGTCAAGTAAGTGAGAGTCTCTGAGTTATTGGATTGCTTCTTTGCAAGCAATCCAATAAGATAAGAGAAATGACAGACTGGCTTTGCTATGACTTGTATGGTTTGAATTTCTTGTTCATTAAATGCCTGATTAACTGCAGAATGACTTAAGTATGAAAACAGTTACCTTTGTCATTTCAGAGTTCCAGTATTGACTTCTTGGCCAGCCAGGGATTTGACTTCAACAAAGTGTTCTGTCATGGTGAGTAAGGAATATCCCTGAAACTAATGTGCAACAACTTTGTTGTCAACTTTGTCATCGTGCAGTGGATTTCTTCATCTTTAGACAATTTCTGGGTTTTTGTATTTATACCTCCATATTAAAATGCACTGTTGCTATCTTGATTGTGTGCCCACAATTTCATCCAGTTTCAATATGCAAATTAGTTAATCATAGCTAGTTGATCCCAGGTCAAAGAATGCAATGCACAGTTATGGAGTCTGTTTTTATATTTTGGTTTGTTTGTTTTTTCTAATTGGGCTAACATTACTGTCCCTGCCTGTAGTTTTTTTCAGGGTTGTTCAAGTTGGCAGGAAGACACGGGTTGAAGTAGCCTTTTAACTTGCCAGACTGATATGTTCTTAAGAATGTAATCACGGTGTACAGATTTCATTAACACCTGGCTGAGATCCAAAAAATGTTGCCTCACAACCTCTAAATGTAGCCTGACTGAAACGATTGCAATGTTTTTGAGCATTTCACTTTGTATTACCATGCCTTAATAAAAGTAAGTTATCTGGATACACATTTCATGTTATGTATACAAGGTAATTGATGTGAGGGAAAAGACATGTCAGTGACTGGTTGTACCAGCCCTACAGTGAAAATGTGCTGTGCAGAGGTAAAGTGAGATTTGTCTGGTTTTCACAGGAATCCCCTACCTGAATCAGGAAGAGGAAGCCCAGCTGAGAGAACAGACAGAGGAGAGGAGGAATCAACATGCCAATGGTGTGGGAACACCATCCTATATCTCTCCATCATCCTCCAAATGCCCTGCACATGTACCTGAGGAACATAAAGACTTCATCAACAAAGTGGTGTAAGTGTTGCACATGCAGTACTTTTTTTTTCCTGCAGTACACATGAAGGTGTACCTGACCACACTGCTCAAAGACTTGTAAATTAGATAGTGTAATGATTTGATAGAAATATATAAACAAGATGTTTTTGCTGTTTGACCACAAGAGGGCAACAGTGTTCAGTCTATATCTTCACCACAGCTGGATTATACCTTTGGAGTTTTGTGCTTTCTAGTTACTGTGTTCAGCTAACAGTCACAGCTCAAGTTCTCAGGATTGTATCAGATTGTACATGAATAATCATTTGAATGCCATCTCATCTGGTAATGCAGTGTTTCCCAAACTGGGGAGTGACAGGTTTCCTGGTCGGTGTGTTTGTGCACGTATGTGCTGATCTGAGTTTATTATTTAAGTTAAAATAAATTATTAAATTTAAATTGTGGATGTGTATTTATAGATATTATTACAAATTGTAAAAGAGGCCCACCAAACCAAATACAACATGGACCTGGCAGTCCTGCCTGCAGAAGCTAAATGTAAACAAATATGTGCTGCTGCGCTCGCTAGCTAAGCATGGAGCAGTTGGTGGCAGGACGGTCTGGTAAACAGAAAGTAGGTTAATCTACAGTACACCAAACCTCACAACTGGCAAAACAGACAAGAAAATTTAATGGAGCATATCTTGCCAAGTCCACTCAGTGGGTAACAAAGAGGCCATACTGTCACTAACATAAATATACTTGGTGTCAATAAAAACCCACACGTTCCTAATGGGGTGAATTTTTCACAATTTCAGGATAATTGCTCAGAGTTATGAATAGCAAACTAAACCTTAATGGGAAGGGCTGGTGTTTGTTTTGTTAACTTACGTTTGCATCACATGACGGCGGTACTCGTTGTTTCACACATTTAGTTACTCCAATAGTGAACAGAGCAATTTGAGCTGAGACTTTGGGTGTAGCAGATTGGTTTAATGAGAGTAACATGAAATCCACCAAAAACCAGCTCAACAAGTCACATTTAATAGTGAGCCAGAGGCAGTGCGCCATGGGGATGCTACAGACTTTTTTTTGTATTTATTTATTTAACAGGTATGTTTCCTCTGCTTTGTGTTTCATTCCTGTTCTGTCTCCCCCACAGAGAGAGGGTTGAGGCCCTCTTTAGTAACTCGGAGAAGACTCTGGACTTGGAGCCATGTACTGGGTAATATATGCCTTCTTTCAGAAAACCTTGAATTTGTGTCTCCCATGTAAATTATGTATTTTAGTTGTACTTGTATGTATTTCCCTCTCAGGTTTCAGAGAAAGCTGATATATCAGACCCTGAACTGGAAGTAAGTGTTTTACATTTTCTCTGTAAAGTATCTAAGGATGGTTGGATCCAGGGCTGCTGGACTTGGTTACTGATATTTGAAAACTGCAGAAGCCCCTTCAGGCGAAACGAGTCCAGTTGCCCTCGATTCGACCCTCTTTGCTTTTGTTGTTGTTACTGTGTTGGTTTGTTGAAGATTAACATTTATCTTTTTCCTCACAGGTTTCCCAAGGGCCTTCATGTGGAAACCATGGAAACAGAAAAGGTGTGTGTGTGTGTGTTTGTGTGTGTTTATATATTAAGCTGTTACCTTCTTGTGTGGAATAATGAGTATAATTTTGTTTTTCTGTGCAGAAGGAGCGTTACATCCAGATCAGTAAAGTTGATGACGAGGAGAGGAAGAAGAGGGAGCAGCAGAAACTGGAGAGAGAGCAGGTGAGTTTACGTTTGAGAAAGATATCAAATTACACTCTTCAGTTCACATTTTGTCTTAATGAATGAGTATCATAATGTATGAAACATGTTGACACGTTTTCCTCAACCAAAATGTGAACAACAATATTGTGACATCTAATGTTTTTTCCTCCCACGTCTTTTTTTTTTTTTTTTTTCCCCACCAGGAGGAACTAAATGATGCTGTAGGCTTCTCCAGGGTCATCCACGCCATCTCTAAATCTGTAAGTCAACCTGTACTTTGATTTGTGTCTTTGAAAACTAGTGTGAGAAGTACTTATAATAACAAAACATTAACCCTCTAAAATATGGATTTTTATGGCCTCCACAAGAAAAGTTACTCAGCATTGCTTACTGTGTTTCTTTATCCATGTGTTGTACTTTTTAAATTATGTTTACCTTGATAAATCAGTTTTGCACCAGTGACACAGGTGTTTCTGACACACAGGGTAAACTTGTTGTTGGCCACAACATGCTCTTGGATGTGATGCACACCATCCACCAGTTCTACTGCCCTCTGCCAGAGGTAAAAATGTGGTATTTTAAATATGGATTTTTTTTATTTTATTTTTTTTAAAGTGATGTCATCTCTGCATTAATTATGAAAATACTTTTTTTTTTTTTTTTTTTTTTCTCCAGGATCTTCAAGACTTTAAAGAAGTTACAATGTGCGTCTTCCCAAGGTAATCTCTCCTTTTTTATTTTTATGTCTCCACAATAGATGCTTTGGATTGTTTTTATTTATTTTAATGTATTTATTCACTTACAGACTTCTAGACACAAAGCTGATGGCTTCCACTCAGCCATTCAAGGTAAATTGTTTATTTAAATGCTACAGAATATTAAGGACACCCTTAGGAAAAAAAATCAGATGCACTGACTTATATTTGTTGACTTGTAAATCAGTGTCAGCCTGTAGATGTCTTCTCTGTGATGTATAATTACTTTGGGGAGCTCCTGTGCTCAAATTTCCCATGTGTGAACATACTTGACCGGTAAAGCTGATTATGATTTTAAGTAGGGCTTATTAAAAGCTTTTAATATAATTAGGTATGATTATGTAGTGATAATGCAAGTAGCTAAAGCCCTCCCATCACACCAAGATTTAATTTGTGATTTTTGTCTCTAATTTACAAATGAACCGATGTGTGATATTGACATGTTGGTTTTTTTACTGTTTGTGTCCAGGAGCAGATCACTAACACGTCTCTGGCAGAGCTGGAGAAGCAGCTGAAGGAGAGCCCCTTTAAGTCCCCACAAGTTGGTGAGTCCAGACACGGGCATGTTTTCCACTACACTGGTTTGTTTGTTATAGATCAACTTAAACAGATTGATATTTATTAAGAGATTGTGGCAGTCTTTTTCAACCAGTTTGCCGTGAGACGGTGTTTTGCAACTAGTGTACTGCGGCACAGTGGTTGAAAAACACTGACCCAAGGAACAAATTTGGGGCAAAATCAGGGGATGAGAACTTAATATTGATATCGGTAATTATTAGTTATTTAATTTTTAAAGTCCTTTCTAGTTCTTCCTTTGCTCTTCTGTTCAGAAACAGCAGAGGGCTTCCCCAGTTATGACACGGCTCAGGAGCAGCTTCATGAGGCAGGTTACGACGCCTACATCACTGGCCTGTGTTTCGTCTCCATGGCAAACTATTTGGGTAATACATACTCGCACTGGTCTGATTCACAAATGTAAACCAGTATCCTAAATCCATGATATTTTAACTCGGTCTGATTCACATGGTCTCTGCAGGGTCTTTCTTGACTCCACCCAAAGCTTACATCTCAGCCCGCTCCAAACTAATCGAGCCTTTTTTCAACAAGTGAGTGATGCTTGGAGTTTTTCTGCTCTGCTTGATCAGTTCAGTTTCTCTTTAAGAAATGTTTCTAATGCTTCTACTTTGTTTTCTAGACTTTTCCTGATGAGGATTATAGATATACCCTACCTCAACATCACAGGACCAGATTGTGAGTATCATGGTTTAGGGCTGCTAGATGATTTCTTTAATCTTTTAGTGCAGACTTGGCACTTAAACGCTGGACACACTGGTTAAAGCCATCAGTTGTGCTGTGGTCTGTTAAGGGGAAATTAAAATGGTGATTTGAAAGCTGTGCAGAGCTGCACAGATGGTGTTATTTCTCATCAGATTTCTTACTAGGAGTGACCTGTTGCATGACATCAAGCCATTTGATTCATTGTTAATTCGCTTTGAGTGAACTCAGATTAAAACTGCTATTCCCCTTTTTCACCTCCAAGTTTCTCTTCAATTTCTTCTTTTCATGCAGTGCAACCCAAAAGAGACCATGTCCTGTATGTCACCTTTCCAAAAGAATGGAAGACTAGTGACCTCTACCAGCTCTTCAGTGCCTTTGGTAAGATGTGAATGTGCACAACTGTTTTTCTTTCAGAGGTTTCAGTCGCTGTTCATCCCTCACCCGTTCTTCTGTTATCCACCCAGGTAACATCCAGGTTTCATGGATAGACGACACATCAGCCTTCGTGTCCCTAAGTCAGACGGACCAGGTACAGATAGGTGAGTGTGACACCCTTGCTGAATACAGACTGAACTGCACAGTTAAATGTCGGACCCTGTGTTAATACCGTGATCATCCTGCAGCTATGAACACCAGCCGCTATGCAGAGAGCTACAGGATCCAGACATATGCAGAGTACATCCAGGGGAAGCAGCAGGAAAAAGAGAAACTTGGCCAGACGACCAAATCCTGGGGAGAGGATGGCTGGGTGAAACCTCACTACACCACCTCCACTACTTCTGCTGCGTTTGGATATACCAAGTACATCTTTGCTTTCTATCAGTACTTTCTGTATTTGCCTCATGTAGTAGTTTCATTGTATTTACTCTCATCTGTGTCTGGCCTGTTTTTGTTTTTGTTTTTGTTTTTTGTTATGTCCCAGGATGAGGAAACGCAGCATCAGTCCCAGTCAGGGAGAACCCGGTAGCGACGAGGCTGTAATTACAGACGGCTGGAGTCACTACTCGTACCCGGATAGCACAGGCAGCAAGAAGATGAGAACTGACGGTGTGTGAAGGCTGCTTCAGTGTGGGAGCAGGCAAAAGGTTCCCTCTAAGAGACTACTTAGCAGAGTTAAAGAGTGCCTTGAGGGAGAAGGCAGGTGGCAATGTGAATAATCCTCACAACCAGGGATATAAAGTTAAGCAAGCCTGGATAATTTGTTTAACATCTGATTTTTATATTTTATTAATGGCCACCTGCTCCAAAACAGATGGTTCACATGCTTTAACTGACAGCACTGTCCCTTCACACATTGATGCTGTTATTTTAACTGAGGGAGCACCTGAACTATTTCCAAATATACAGCTATAATTATTTTTTTTTAATTCACTTTTTGCCATGTTTGCAGTTCAAAATGTGTCAGTTCACATTAAGATTTCTTCATTATCCATCAATCCAAAGACATTTGGTTCTCTCCCGCAACTTTAAATGTTCTCAGCTTAATT
>OOFC01003453.1:7329-52306 GCA_900323345.1 Pseudochromis fuscus | reverse complement strand
TAGTATTAGTTTTAGTGTTAGTTTTAGTTTTTTCTAATATGGTCTATTTTTCAGGGATGACATTAAAAAAGATAGGAATAAAGTACTGTGTAATGAAACCTCAGGAACACACACTCTTCAACATGAGTTATAGTAAATCAGCTGTTTTGCTTCTGATAGAGGCACTAGTGAAATTACCGTAATAACACCATATTCGGTGTAAAGTGCAACATCTCAGCTCTAAGAAACCTTGCATGTTTCTGATTGTGCAAACCGTGACATATTACAGTAATCCAAAAACGCATAGCATTTTGGTTGGAGCATGTTGCAAACTTCTAAAGGCTGCTCATACAGTCACGTCGACAGACCTGTCTCACTGAACAGATCAGCCACTGCTTCCTCTCCCTTCTGGTGTTCTTGTGAATTTACTGACCAGCAGCTGTCAGGTCACCGCTGGAAGCACTGAACAAGTGTGTTTTGAAATGTTGTCTTGGGCTGCATGACGGTACCTGGCCAGGAGTTAATCCTGTTTCAGACGAGGAGCAGCGGGCATCTCCCTCACCGCTTCACTGTAAGCTAGGTTAGCCTCCTCATGAAAACTTTTTTAGATGGACTCTACGATTCGTGTGGTTTTTACCTTTCAGAAATGCGCCACATATTTCCCCACGTTCCACCTCAAGGACTCTGCGCCAATTGGCGCTTTCCACTCTCGTTGCCGTGATGCAGGTGACGATGCGGGAGTGTAAACCCGCCAGTCTGCAGCCGGGTGGACGGATTGCAACACAGACACGTCACATGACATGCTGTTGTCTCCTGCTCTCACTTCATAAAGACGAAAACTAAGGACTTTTTCTCTATGCTTTTAGTTACTTTTAGTTAGTTTTGTAAGGATGCTATTACAGTTTTAGTTAGTTATCGTTGTTTTAAAAAGCTTCGTTTTTATTTTTATTTCAGTTAACGAGAATGTTTTTTCATTTCTAGTTTTCGTTTTTTCGTTAGTTTTAGTTAACGATTATAACCTTGCTCCTGAAGCACCGAGTGGGAGAAGGGAGCGAGTGGAGGTGCGAGCTGTTGTGTGTAACAGTGATAATAATTGGACACGGTTATACCAAACAGTTTTTCCCAGGCCCTCCACAGAGAGAGAAATAAAAAAAGGGAGGGAAGTGGGTCAGGCCCTGGTCAGCTGTGGAAATCCAACTCAGCCCAGATGTGTGTCACCAGGAGTCCTGGCACGGCTTCTTTCAATTGAAAAGCTGGACAAACTTGATACGCACTCAGTGCCTGGTGGCTATTGTCCAAAGTGTGTCGGTAAGACCTGTGCTGGCGGCCAGAAACAGTAATTCCACTTAGGCTCATAGAAACAAGCTGATGGATTAGCTTGATTACCTCAATGGCCCTATGATAAATACAACCTGGTGTGTTTGTGATCGTGTACCTGTTATGCAATAAGATCTGCAAAAGAAAAGGATTTATTTAATCTGATATAACCCTGGAGTAGAGTTAAGCTCAGGCTGATGTGTGCAGCTGTCCAAATAGGCGGTGAGGCCTTGAAGCGGTGAGAGATGACACTCTCCCTCTGTGTGCCGCTCCGGGGGAAATCGACAAAGCTGCAGTTTGCATGGGAAATAAGATGTAACAACACACAACAGAAATGTAGCACAATTCTTGCTTGTAGAAGCTTATGTCAAATGTACTGTGGGATAACCACAAATAACAGTTTAAGCACAATGTGACTTCTGGTTTAATCTAAAGAGTTTTCCAGCCCCAGAGACTTCTAATGATGATCTGCCAGACTGCCAGCTTTGGAGCCACAGATACCAAAAATCAACAGAGCAAAAAGCTCTGGAGAGACAAGACACAAATTTACTGGCATGCAATAGTGTGATATATATATATATATATATATATACCTCTTTCCCACCAAGAACAACCAGGTGTGAGTTTGTTGCTGGTGCTAGAGCTGGTGCTTAGTTCATTCAGATGTCGTTTCTCCAAAGAACCGTTTGCTTTTCCATTGACAAGGATCCAAGTTGGAGCTACATCATTGCCTCACGACATCAGTACGTCACCGCATATGTAGCTGCTTTAGTCTTTTTCGGCCGTCCACCGCCACTGCGTCCCAACTCCTTCTTCTGGTCCCTGTCTTTACTGAGTTTTTTTAGTTTATTAAGGAGGTGGTCGAGGCTCCGCTCATATCCAGCTGCAGCCACCTCCTGCTGAATCCTCTTGAAGACTGGCTTAGTCCAAGTATTTAGTTGATTTCCCTACTCGCTAACTGTTGATTTAAAAACAGGTGTTCTGTGTTTACACCGTTGCTTGTTGGTCAAGATAACCCTGCCCCTAGCCCCTGACCTAGTCGTCACTTAGTTGGTGCTTAGCTCTGGACCAGCAAAGAGTTGGTGCTTGCTAAGCATCAGTTTTTAGGACCTGGAGCCAGTGCTTACACGGTGGAAACTCTTACACATTTTCCACCAACTAAGAACCTGACTTAGCACCAGTTCGTTGTGTTTCCACCACCATAAGCACCAGCTCCAGCAGCTAAAACTGGTGCTAATCAGCCACCAACTCCATGCTGGGCCAGAGCTAAGCACCGACTAAGCAGCAACTACACCAGGGGCTGGGGGAGTGATGGTGGAAACACAGCTAGTGATAGTAGAAGAGTAGAGTAGTGAAAATAGGGTAGCCACTAACAGTCGGATGTTTTGGCTCTGGATCTCGGTGCATGGTTGGAAAACTAGGAACAGCAACAACTTGTATGCATACGATGAGCTCCTACATTTTAGCATTATTACGGTGAGGGTTCGTTTTGCCGTCATCGTAAGGACATTGTGATTTCCCAAAACTTAATAAATACCACACGTAGCAATGCAAAACTGCTTTGTTAACTCAATCATGTTGTAACTAGAATATCGGCTGAAAAAAAAAAATTCATGGACAGATAGTAACAGGGTAACAGTAGTTTGTTAATAGTTGCTAGCTTGCTAGCAGCTGGTTGTTGGGGAACCAGCTACCTATACAGTGACATACAGACGTGATGCAATGACGTGGCCCTAACTTGGCTCCTTGCCAGTGGAAAAACAAACCAGTTCAGGGGAGAAATGGTATTTGAACCGGCTAGCCATCAGCTCTAGCACCAGCACCAAACTAGCACCGGTTCTTGTTTGGTGGAAAAGGGATAACAAAGAACTGGTGCTAAATCAGGCACTGGAACCAACTCGGTGGAATAATGAACTACATCCAAGGAAAACTGGGTCACTGGTCGCTACATCGCCATGGTGTCCTCCAGGATAATGAACAGCGACTGGCAGGTTGGTAAACACGACTGTTGCAGCGTGTAATTTACTACACTGGTATCACACTACATGATTTGAGGGTTTTAAAGCCTTAAATTTTAAACAAACTGTCACTCTTGTTTTGGGGCCACCAACATGCAGAACACCGGTGAGGGTTAAAATGAACTCATAGAGTTTTCTAAATTACAGAGCGTCGCCTGTTCTTCAGAGAACATTAATCCCTGCGAGCTCAACAGACCACAGCCCTGGAGGAAGTGTCGGCCCCTCTCCTCTGCACTGAATTATGGGATTTCCCTCATGGCCCGGGGACCAGATGTTACATCAGAGTGGTAGACATGTGTCGACTGAACACGCGTTGTTAGTAAAAAGGTTTGGTTTTGGAAAATACGAACACGTTGTCCTGTTGCTGTGAATGTGTGAAAAGATCAACAGTGTCTTCTTTCTTTCTTTATCACTGTGGATTTTTTCTCCCCACTCCTGACTCCTGAAACCCCGTGAAGGAAAAACAACAGCGGGCACAGCAAGACGTCAGAATTTTATATTGTGTTTATTTGGGTTTCAGTTGTATTAGTTTAAGAGTTTCTGAAGTTTGGGGCCTTAACACATTCGAGCTGAAGTGTTACTTGAGGTCATTAAAAACTGTACATAGCCTGGAAAAGCATTTTATTTTCATCCTGATGTTTTTACATATTCATTTACATGCTTACAGTGTAACATTTCAGTTTTTTATTTTGAGAAAAATAAAATAAATGTGTGGTCAGAGCAATATAATCTCCAAACTTTCCCAGACTTTACCAAATCTGGCTGTAGTTTTCGGTGCCAAAGAGGTGAAGCTTATCCACAGCTGGTAATGATGCAAGTTGTTCCTTTAATGGCCACAGACCAAAGCACAAACACTAAAACCCCAACACCACCAGTCACTGACAAGCACTCCACTGGTAAAGAAACCAGTCCAAAAGACTTGTTCATCTGGCTAATCCTCCAAGCTTGAACTGTAGGAATAGAAACTATTATATAATTGAATGAGGTTATACTCCACATCAAGCCAGTGTTTTGTGCAGGGCGATTTCTGCAGGGTGATGTGTTACAGCTGAATTTATCTCATGATCACACCGTAATATTTTGTTTCACCATTTATGTTACGCACTGAGCAAAAGTTTCAAATATCAATGTTAAAAAAAAGAAAAAAAAAGTGAATGTGGCACCACAAAGCTTGAGTCATGCATCAGCAGTTTCAGCTGCAGGCCGTCCAGGCTGCAGAGCACGCCGTCTCTCACGTTCTGTGACCACAGCATTCCTGCAACAAAATCCTATTTGTTGATATTGTGTCCAAAGCATACGCTTACTTGTTCAATTTGTTGCCTTTTTGTTTGTTTATTTGTTTGTTGAAACAAAGCTACATTTCACGCATAGTTAGCCAGTGACGCGTCCTGGCTTACGCACTGGGACCATTTAGCCAGCATTTGACATTATCAGTGCCTCCCCATGATGCAGTCATAGCCAGCATGAACAAGGGCCTCCACTGTTGCATTATGAAAGCTCTCCTAAACGGGCAGAATCCAATAACATGCATTTTCAACAAGGATGACATTCTCTGTCTGTGCACACTGTGAACACATTTGTTCTGCAGCTTCGCATCAAATCTCAGTATCTACGATGTAGGTCGCAGGGACCGGCTGTTTTTATCAGGATTTCTTCCCCCCACAGCATTCAGAGTATGTTGCTTTCAGTATCTTAATTTAGATTTGACTATTAGTTTTATGGTGGATAATAAAACAGTTGTAAAGTTGAAGAGAAATTACATCTTCAGTTCAGGTTGAGTCTGTACACAAACCCTTTTACCATGCACACAGATCCAAGACTTATTAAAAATACTTTCTGCCAGTTCAGCAGCTGCTTTCATTGACTGGCTTTATTGGGATATAAATGGGATGCATTTCAGTGTGTTTGGTACTTTGAAACTTTGAGGTTATTTGAGTTAAAAACCAAAAGGCATGGTGTCATCCTGGAGCATCTGTTGTTTTACTTTCCACAAGCAGTAAAATATTTAAATGGAGGTATAAAACTCCCCATGCAGGTTATGCCAAATTAAACTATAATGTTTCTCCTTTTCACATTCACACTGACATTTGCTTTGCACATAAACAGTCGACTGCGGAGGTCTTCTGAACATATTTTTGAAATTAAAGTTGTTTTTCTATCCTTTCTTGGATGAAAATAACAAAGCAGAAATGTTGACAGATCTACACAATCGACCACGTGAACTCATTTCTTGCTGCATATGTATCCTGATGAAGGTTAGGGTGTTTGAGTGGTCTGCACTGTGTTGAATACTAAGTGCTGCACAGGATTTAGTCTTTTAGCACCATGGGAAAGTGTCACAGTTATTTACAAATGTACTTATTTGCAGTGATAAGCACATTTGAGCTCCTTACGCGGGAGCTTAAAAGAGGTAAACTTTGCTCTGATCCGCTTTCAAGTTTTGGATAAGATTATGCACAGAAGCACAGAATATTGAAAATGGATTCTTATACACCACCATGTAATTACTGGTCTTCAGAGGCAGTGAAGTTAAAATCCATATCAGCTGCTTAATGTCCTATGAAGTGGTCAGAAGGTTTTCTTTACTCATGAAATTAACTCAGAGTATTTCTTGTCAACAGAGACTGTGATATGTAGCAACAAACTGGAATATATTGTCCTCAGGCGCAGCTGATTTTTCAGCTGTTGTATCCATACTGGTAATTTTTCATGCCACTGACTCACTGGTCATGTCATCCAAACTGCAGTTTCAGCAAATTCTGATTTCAAAATAAGGCTTTGCTCGGTGATCGTAATAAATGAATGAATGTTTTTCACTGTTATGTGTCATTTCCACCACATCTGACCACACCATCTTGTTTCCATGGCAACGCATAATATGTTTAATTGAAATGTATAAAACTTACACAGTCATATCTGCACAGTTTTGCAGAACTGACAATTGCATATCATTGTTATAATAAACGTACACAAATATATATGAAAATGTGAAAAAAAAGAAAAAATATGTAAATATTTTATATGTTTTATATGTGCTAATATTTTTTATGATTTTTCCTTATGTAAACAATTTTTTTTTTCTTTTTAAAGAAAAAGATTCAGAAATGGGGCAGATTAATGTGTGATATTTCATAAAATTTGAACTAAAAATCATTTTTGTGCTATAAAATGACAAAAATTATTATTTGAACAGAGAATAGAATAAAATAGAGAAATAAAAAATAAAACAACAGTGTATTTGAAAAATGATCCAAGTCTGTAGAGTAAAGCTGAGTAGATACAAAACAGTGAAAACCTCAGAATATTCATGAAGTCCAACATATACACTTTTTTTTTCAGCTTTTTATTATTGTTGGGAGTCACACTATTCAGACTTGTCTCTGTTTTACACATAAAGTGTGCCGGGCCAAGAGAGAGGCTGACCTTGGCTCTGAATGGATTATTATAGTCTGGGGGCCAGTACTGGGCAAGATTCAACTCTTAATCCAACTTCTGATGAAGTCTGACCAGGAAAACAAGGCGATGAACCACTGCAGGGACACTGCACAGAGACACGTCAAAGCAAAGTTATGAAATCATGACCTTAATCTGTCTTATTGTATTTGTGCTGTAGAGAGTAAATACGGTCACCCAGCTCGCACCACATTGGCACCCTTCAAACACATTGAACCTAACGATGGTCAGCAGGAATGCTCTGTCATCTGGGAGCCACATGACCCAGAAAACACACCAACTGAGCCAGAGATTAGCGTGAGGTTAACGTGCGACGTGTGAACGAATGTAGGTCAGTTGATCCAACACCAGCGAGTGTCACATGCCATAACTTTAGGTGGAAGGATAAAAGTTTATCCGGAGGTCCAATTTGGATTCATGCTTTCAAGAATTAACACAATTAAAGCTGCACGCAGACGTATCAAGTTCACTGTGACACTGGTGGTAAATACTCCACCGTGATTGGATAAAAAAATCTATAGGGCAAAAATAGAAAATAGCATTAAAGTATATGTGTGCTGTTTTACAATGAGTCAGTTATCTTACAGTGGGATGGACACAGACCTTCAATGTTGAATCATTAAACATGGAGCCATCAAAACAGGGCTTGGTGTGGTTTCTGACTTTAAAGCCCAAATATCTTATTATTATTATTTATAATATTAACCATGTTTATTTTCTGACCTCTCCAGGATGTACCCCACCTCACACACAATACAAACTGGGACTCCAGCGCCCCTGTGACCCAATTGCTTATCCATGTATAGAGGATGGATGGATGATTCTGTATGTACAAAGAATATTTTAAGGTACTGTAGTACAATAGTACTGTATGTCTAATTTAGTAAGCAGTAACAAACAACAAAAATATAATGCAACACATGTTGTTTAATTACACACATGTGAAAGGAGATGTGAACTTTTTGCTTGTTTGTTTATGTTTTGTTTGTGGCTCCACCCACATCTTTTAAGAAGCAGTGGAGCAATTCTGAGAGACTCTGTCCTCATCAGATACTGGGAGCAGCTGGGCCCTAAGCCCGCCGGGCTCTACCTTCACATTACTGAGGGAGTTAACCTACTCTTCAGTGGCCGACCGGTGCTTTGACAGCTGAGAGGAAATGACTGTGAAGTAGGCTGGTGATCCTTCCTATCCAAGTTACAGGCCCACAAGTCCCTGTGGCCGCAGAGCAGAGCAGAGAGAGGGAGACAGCGTGTTTGTGTTGTCAGTGAGCCAGCACAGCTTTCCCTCAGGAAACTCCTTGAAAACGCTAAGTCAGACGTGAATAGTGCTTTGTGACTCCCACACTGCAGCTGAAGCAGCAGCAGGAAGAAGCCAGAGGATTTAAAAACTTTCCTCAGTTTATTTTCATCTCAGTGACACTCTGAGAACCTATTGTTAATAGACAGCTCAGATACCAGGAAATAACACAGATATCGAGCAATTGAAATTTGAGCGTGACTGAGATCTCAGTCTAATGTGTGCTACAGAGCATCCTGTTTAAAGTCGATGTAGCTACATCCAGAGTTCACTCACGCTGAGACGAATTGACTGATTTAAGAAACAGGTGTTGCAACATCCCTCAAATCATTTATTCATTACATCTATGTATAACAAAATAAAGGTATGGTGGCTCCTGTTTGTTTCACCTTCTATGTTATTAACAGTCCACTTAAAAACATTGTCCCAGACACAGTGTGGGACACTGAGACAAAGGAGTGAAGCACTTAACATTCCCTTGACCTTGTTTGACTTGGCCACACAAACCCTGCTCCTGTGGGATCGGCCATTGTATTTTTCCATAGGTTGTTTTTGCTGCACAGCGAACCACTTCCTGTGTTTTTATTGCCTAACAAACATCAGGAGCCTGACATGTTCTGTTTTTTTTGTTTCAAACTCTCAGCTCAGGCTCCCAAAGACCGGGAAACACCTGTATGGTCAAGTTCAGGCTGCAGTCTGGACATCAAGGCAGCTGCTGTATTTTCACTTTTCCTCACATTTCTATTAATAAAAACATGACATGTGTTTACAAAAATAAAAGCATTGCTTGATTAGTTTTCTAAAAGTAGTCTAATTGTCTCTTTCTTCCATTTCAGTGTTTCGATGATGAAATGCAGAATCTTGTGTTCCTGTAGTGATTCATTCTCTGTGTCTGTTTTGCTGTTGGGAGCTGTTTCCTGTCTCAGATTGCATGGGCGTAACAGTCGAGTGCTTTGGTATAAATAATGTATTACAAATGCACACAATTCAGTGGGGGAAAGATTCTCATCCGCAGAAAAATGGAGCTGGTCCTGTGTATGTGGCTTTGATTAGCCGCACATTTGTTGCTACACTGGTCTGCATTACGTGTGCTTAGCTGAAAGGATCCGCCGTCCTGCTTGGTGCACAGGGACTATGAGAACTTTATAGTAAGAATAAACATTACATAGCACATTTTGCATGTTGTGTTTCTGCAAAACTTTATGGGAAACATGTGTAATTGATAGCTAACAAAAAAATAATGGTCTTGTAAAATGAATTTAATGTATCTGCAGTGGCCCAGTTCTGTCAGGAAATCAAGGCAAACAAAGCAAAGTAAGCAAAGCCTAAGCATATACACTTATTGTATGTCAACACAAAGCCTCTGGTTGAGGAGTGTTGCGTGTGAAGATTGTTGAGTCTGCAGAGGCTAGACAGTCTCTGCTCTGGGCTGTCTGCCTCAGAGTTACGCAACGCAGGCTTGGCGGCACCACACACTGACTTCTGATTGGCTTCGTGGAACTAACTGATTTGAATGCCCTTCCTCGAAACATTTTCAGTCTGAAGCTCAACTAACTGAGCAGGGCTGGTTCAAATGACTGCAGATCATCTTGCAGCAAAAAAAATAAAACAGACTTTTTCTTCTTTTTTGGCAGAAGGACATCAAAAGCGAACAAATAAGTTTTCGGAGAGAGGAAGCTGGGCAAAGGAGGTGAAACTTTAAGGCTAAATCAACAAATCTAACCTCCTCTGGTTTCTGGTTTCAGCAGTGTAATCAAATACGGGAGGGTACTGAGCGTCCAAAGCGTGACAAGTCAAAAATGAAAAAAAAAAAAAAGTCGTGTTACGTAAGAATTTGAATTCCACATATGCCTGCTATGAGATGCATGAGAAAGATAGTCTTTTTCTGCTTGACCTCTTTAACCAAGACCAAATATAGAGTGACCAGTGCTGACCCCAGAGCATCAGCAAAGGCCTGAACTATGTAACCATAAAAAAACATAATCTCATTCTCATTACAACTTATAAACAACATGGGACCACCAGAGATGAAACTCGCTATTTCAAGCTGCATTTGCACCAAGAGGCGGGACTAACAGCCCTGGACAATTTTATTTTACGATCCTTACATCATATCCCTTTGGAATCTGTGTAATACATCTTAAATGATGCTGAATAGCTCTGTTGTGGACATTTCATCTTCACTTTCAATTCTACTTCTGTATTAAACAGGAAGGTGTGACCCAGGTTTCCAGTAAAGTGACAAACAACCACACAGACAAGGTTACTACTGTCTACTGGGGGAAAGCCACACCCTTCTCCTAATGGGAAGATAATATAGTTTCGATTCAAAGTGTTGACACTTGTTGCACTCACCCTGTATTTTTTATGCACTCAGAGAAGTGTGAGGAAGTCTCTTGGGGTAGTTTTCACTGTGGCACCTGGACCGGACCTATTCAAGCTGGAGATGCTGAACCACGACCACGTCTCTCTCTTTAAATCTGTTTGATACATAAACACCTACAATAGCACAACTGATGGGTCAGAGAAGCAGAAACAAACGCGACCTAGTAACACGTTTGACCTTTTGTCCTTTTAATGGTCAACTTGTGAGAATCAATCAATTGCAGTGAGATAAGGAATCAATCAGAAACCCTGACACTACCCCTACCTGGCTCCCTGCTCCAGAGGTGAGTGACCATCTAAGATAAATATAACACCAGTCATCATCGCATCTGCCACACACAGCCGCTGCACGATCAAGTCTGAGAGCAGCGACCTGCCTGGCATGACTCCTCGTACACACTGTCTGTGGTGGTGAAGCTGCGTTCCTAGAAATTGCATCACAGATCGATTTTCAGTGCTTAAGACTTGTTGGGTCGCAGTCTTGTGATCAGTCAAGAGGTCAAAGTAACCGCAGTCACAGCGAGTAAATCAGGTTTCAGAAGTCGTGAATAATATCAGCAGTAAAATCATAAATGTTTTATTAGAATTACACGGTAGCAGAGAGTTTTAATGGGCAATATTATAATTGGACTTTTACATTAATCAGAGAAAATTCATTCAGAATCACTGGTGCAAAAAAAGGCATTAACTTTTCAGTGGGATCAGCAACTTAAAAGTTCCACCAGAAGTGACCTGGACTGTTTCTTATTGTTTACATTCATTACATTTTGCTGTAATCTTTTCAGCCCCTGGATTTGCTGAGGTGGCATTTTACCTGACCTAGAGAGGTTAGGAGTGTACTTTAAAAAAGTAAGAGTGATTACACAGAAGAGTAAACATGCAGTCTGACTTATGCCGTACACAAAGAGTCATCTGTTTGGAGGTGCAGGGAGTGTTGGGAAACTTACACTGGCAGGCAATATATATCATACAGCACATCATATATCAGATTTTCAGCCTGAGGTTACCTCTGTGGATTTATTCATGAGGTGACAGGATGAATTCTTACTTCACACTCTGTTACCTAAGCGGGAATAAGTATAAGGTGTGAACTGAGTTGTTAGTGACTATATAGCGAGTCAATCAAAGGATCAGGAGAGCGGGTGTTTTGTTTTTTTTTACCTTTTTTGTTCTCCTGTGTTTCTGTATGTTGGTTCATGAGCTTGTGTACTTTCTGTCAGTGCATGTGTACTTTGTGAGTATTGTTTGCTCTCAACTGCACAATTTTTTCCGCCGGGGATCTAAATATAGAGAGTGAGATGTGGTCTGCCAGTGTTTGCCCTGTACATTGACATGGCAACAGATACGACCAGAATGGACATGTGACCAGTCGAGATCATTTCCTGCTTTGAATGGAGCAAACAAGATTTTTTATTTTCTTTATTTATATTATGTGTTCTTTTTAAATCTTCAGAAATACTCAGTGTTGGACAAAGTACTTAACTGCAGTACTTGGGTCAAAGTACTGATACTCATGGTCAAATCTTACTCAACTACAAGTAATTGTTACTTGGTCAAACTTTTACTCAGGTTAAAGTAGTAAAGTACTTACTTTTAAAAATACTTAAGTATTCAAAAGTACAAAATACATTTTCGTATATCAGTAACTGAGATTGCTGTTTTCTCAGTGACCGACTCAATCCCTGACCAACGTATGCTTTCCGTTAATGTGGTATTTTAAGCTGGAGGTGTTGGGGGGGGAAAAGAAAACTCCTTCCTGCAGAGTGTGAATATTTCTCAAATTTCTCATGGAGAGCGCCAACATGCTCTTTAGCGTTTAAAAAAAAATGAAGTAAAATATCAAAGCTGTACTGTTTCGCCTCTTCCCTCTTTATTGGTTGGTTCTGCTGCCGGTCAGTAGTGGATCACCCGCCCACTTGCACATGTGCAACGGTAACTCTACTTGAACAAACTGCCTGAAATGCGTTGCTAGCATAGACTGTATATAAAGTAAGTAACAACAAGCCTCCTAGAAATGTAGTGGAGTCGAAAGTACAATATTTGTCTTAAATGTAGTGGAGTGAAAGTCATAAGTTTGCAACTAAACAAATACTCATGTAAAGTACAGATACTCAAAACATGTACTTTAGTACAGTACTCAAGTAAATGTACTCTGTTACTGTCCACCACTGGAAATACTGGAGATCAGACAAACTGTGTAACATTTCAGACTCACAACATCGACCTGAAAACAATGAATCAAGACTTTAGAAGAAGTTTGATACTGAGTAAAGCACTTTGAAGAAATACACCTCAGGAGATATCAACTTGCTTTAAACAGTTATCTGATACCAGCTCATAAAGAAAAAAAATATCGTGACAAATCTAACGAAAAGATCAAAACAGTGGAGTTCAATCCCCTACAGCTACCTGAGGCATCTATACGTACCTGAGAGGGAGTGTCGGTTTGACAGACTGACACCATAACACACATTACTCTGGACTACACCCACAACTCATCTACCTTGTCAAGGTGATGACACCTTAACGTTATCTTAAGGTGTGAAGAATTTGCTTTCAGGAATTATCTCGCACATTTATGTAACACTTGCGTAAAGTGTCACCTCAGTCAAGGGCAATGTGCAAGGAGTTCAATAAGTTCCTTTATGACAACTACAACCAAACGTTGGAGGTGAAGGTCAGTTTGTGAAAATGCCTGCGAGCTATAATAACACATCAGGAATACACTGCAGAATATGCACTCAGAAAGTTGTGTTTGTGTACATTTATCTGCTTGATCTTTTGTATTTGATATGCCTGAGTGCTCCTGCTTGTCCCATGTCATAGCAGTGATGCTGCCTCCTCTCTCATTTATTCTCAGGGCGGCGAGGCAGGATGGCGTTCCTGCATCTGAGTTATGTTTATACTCTTAATCTTATCGTCTGCAACTGTGCCACCACTGATGCCAAGAATTAGATCACAATGTTCAGCGCCTCTCAAAACGTCTGGGATAAGGGTGGAGTCGGTGATACCACCAGATAAAACACACGTTTATTGTCTCTGAAACCAACATTTGATCTGATTCTAACAAAACTAACATGTTGTTCACGGGCTTTTCTTTCTGGAAATAATCCTTTGTTTTAAAATAACCCTGCACTCCAGCTTTTACTGATAGATGTTATTTTTTCCTCTTGGGGTCTTCAAGTTCAGCTCAGGGGTCTCAGCCCAGTGACAGGTTTTCATGTATGTGTATTTTAATATTTGGAGTATGTACAATATGTGCTTCTTGCATAAGGCTGAATGTCTGCTCCCTACAAACCTGTCAGAGTCATCACAGCCGGGCTCATACTCCACTCCACTAACAGTGTGTTATCTGTCTGGCCCTCCTCCTCCTCCTCTTCCTCTCAGGCTGTCAGTCACCTGAATCCCAGCAGCTGGGAATGTTGTTTGCTCAAGTGACTCTGCGGCAAATCAGCACCTCGCAGCCTCAAAGCCCACCGACACCACTTCATGATAAATGATTTACAGATCAAAGATGCTGTGGACATCAACTCGTTTATGATTCATAAATTATATTGGTAGCCTCAGCGCAGTTTCATTTGAAAAGACGGGATCCTCAGAACTTCTTAATTTGCAGAAACAATCAAGTCCATACACATTAACTTTACCATCTCACAGGAATGTGTGCATTCATTACATGTACTACCTGCACTACACAGCTCATATAAACCTGGGTGTCACCGGATCCATTGATAGTAATCAAGTTATTTTCAGTTTGCCTGCAGGCGCTCAGTATTGTGTTGTATTTGGTAATAAAACACCAGTGTAATTACTCTGCAGTATTATGGAAAACACAGAATCAAGTGATTTACTGTGTTTACCAGTGATGTGCATGAAGAGATCGACACAGATAAAGTGTCTCGTTGGGCTCAAGTTTCAGTAGAACAACGATGTGAATGTTGTGCGGCCATGTTCACTGGAAATCTAACCCAGTATTAAATAAACAGCTGATGAGTATCCAAGCAGAAACCAGTGGGAGGTGGCAGTGGTTCGAGTGTTTGATAGATGGGTAGAAGGAAGTTCTGCTGAAAACAAACAGCTCAGAGCAGCTCGTAAAAACAATAAACTTGTTAATTTTTTGGGACTGTGAACCCCAGAAATCCAGCCTGTGAATCATGAAACTTTCCGACTGTGCGAACCGAGCTGTGAGCTGTCTCCTGCGAGGTGTGAAACTACACGACACCTGCGTTTACAGGCTTTTGTTCCCTTGAACTTGATTGAGGTTCAGAATGTGCGTGAGGGTGTTAATTTGTGTGACTGACAATACAAGGTGTTATGTAATAAACATTAGGTGTGAACTACTGTGCTGGAACACATTCAATTCACCTATATGGATTCCAGTTGTGACAGGTCCATTGTTCAGCGTATGTATTTTACCTGCATTGTCGTGGATCATAAATCAGCTGCAGATTATTATAGATAAACCTTAAAGAAAGATGTAACTCTAAATGGATGTGTGCAGTTATCACACTTCATCACTGTTACTAAGTAAAGACTCATAAATCCACATCTCAAGTCTTTCATTTCTTTCATGCTTAATTTCACACTGCTACACTTTTTCTAATTTCATAATATATGATGGATTCTTTGTAAAATGCAGACTCAGTTCACACACACAGTCATGCCCATTCATCTCATATTATATCAGTGGCAGTAGCTCAGTTCAGTCTCTCCCTGCAGGAAGCAGCAGCAGCAGCACTCGTGGGACTGATTGTTCAAATTTTGCTGTGAAAGGTAAAGTGCTGTGAATGTTTCAGTTCTGATGACGAACGAAGCTCAAAGGTACAAGGTGGAGCTCATCCTCAGGGGAGGTACAGACAGCTGTCATGATGTTCTGCTTCTATGATTGATTATGAATTATAATTAACAACCTGACAATGCAAACATACAAAGATTAATGCAAAACAAAAGAAAAATCTTGATTAAGACATAGTGAAAATGATGTTTTTTTTGGTTTATTATTTTTATTATCACCATAAAAGAACCACTGTGCATTGTAAATGGTAAATGGAGTACATTTATATAGTACTTTCATGACCGCACCTAGGTCCCAAAGCTCTTTACAACGCAACTCATTCACCCATTGACATACACATTCACACACCAATGGCTACCGAGCTGATCGAATCCACAACCTTATGATTCACAGGTGACCCGCTCTACCACCTGAGCCACAGCCGCCCTTAATATTGTAATATTATTCATTTATAAAGGCACAATTGTTTGACTTAAAGCAAATACAAAATTATAAAAAAAATTATGTTTTTTTTGTGTGTTTTGATTTCCAAACTAACATTAACCTGCATAATTCAGATCAGAACTGTCGTCTATTTCACAGCTGCAGTCAAATTTTTTAAAATTTATTTCAGAAGTAATTATATTTAATTTGTGTTTTGTATGAATAACATTATTCTTCATGATCATTGTAATTTCTGTTCAATAAATGCAGGGAGGGTGCCTGACCGGCCTGCTCCTGAAAAGTGACAAAACCTTCAATTTAGTTTGTTTGTTCCAATGTTACGTAAAGATCGGATGTAAAAAAAAAAAACTTGTTCGTTGTTTGCCCACAAAGCAGCAGCATCTGTAGCAAATAGCTGCTGGAATGCAAGAGCAGTATAAACAAGTTAAGGGCGTCCTGACTTGTAATTTAAGAAAAAACATAATCATGTACTGTAGCTGCCAATATAGGAACATAAAGATTTGGCCCACTAACGATCCTTTCTGATCCACAATAGCTCCACACAGCTGGGGACAGGTTAAACGGCTGTAAAGCAATCCTCATAAAGTTCACAACCCCGGAAAACCACAGGAAGGCAATAAACCATCAGAGAACACACTGTTCTAGCATCCAGAGAGCCGAGAGGAGGCGGCCTCCCAACATGGAGGCAGAACAGGACAGGTGTGATCTTGGAGGAGGTCTCAGGCTCACTGTTGTTTTGTCTGGTGCCAGTGTGCAATTAAACAGCTTAATTACAGTGTAAGTGCTCAGTTATGAGATTTAATTATACGTGCATGACATTTCTGATGTTCAGCTATGTGTGTAGTAACTTGATGATTTATTGTTTCGCATCTGCCGCAACACACGGTGTAACAACTGTTGTGTATCAAATGACAACACTAAGTTTTTTTTAACTTAAATTTGTAATAATACTACTAATAATAACAGTTAAATTAAAATGTGTTTGACAGATGTGTGCTGCAGCATAAGCTTTCTGCAGTTCACACATGACGTGGGATAAGTGGGGATAAGTGGACCATTACATAATTTTTTTTTCATTCCAATATTGTTTGTGAAGACGTGTCAGACTCAGCGTTGCGTAAGCCGCTGCTGGCATTAACATGCATGTTGCCTCTCGTTGGGTTTCTGTGACATTAAGTTGTCAGACACGTCTGAGGAAAGAGAGGAAAGTGGAATGGGAAATGTTTTTATCTGCTACTGTGTATCTTCAGCCTCTTTCTGTCTGTCTCATGCAACAAACGCCGTGTCACAATCTTTTCATAGTGTCATTTAGTTTTGTAAGAGATTTGAGGAAGATGAGTCAGTCTGTTCTTCACTTATCGAACATTTCCCTTGAGAATCTTTAAGGAGTGGAAACTGCTCACAAGACTGTCCACGGTCACACCTGTGATCATATCAGGAGGTCATTACTAATCCATTCTTCACTGGGGATTTTTAACCACATTAGAATCAATAACAACTATCACAAAATTATTCTTTAACATTCCCAATGTACATATTTCACAAATCGTAACATTTAAAAACAACCTGTTATAATACAAATCTTGTTTTATATGGTTTACACTTCAAACTGTCTCCATTGTTGTTTTAATGTAAAAAAAAAAATTGAATGAATGATATTTGGCTCGGCACAGTAGCACAGGTGTAAATATTGAAATGTATTTATACAGTGTTGGCTGCTGGTTTTAAGATCTCAGTATCCTGGTATTTAGTTTACAGACTCACTGTCACACCATCATGACTGACTGAGGTCTCTAAATAGACCAGAGCTGTTGTTAATGTTATCAGAGAAACATGAGCTGTTTCCTACTATGACCTACTAATACCTGTTGTCATACAGACCTATGTAACACAGTCCTATGTAACACTCTTTTCTTCCGTGTGTTTTTCCAGCCAGATAACAGCATAAAGGGGAAATGCCTGTAAAAGTAGAGCATGTGATTATTAACTTCAACATGTAGGGGAGACCGGGGCTTGTTGTCACAGGGGTGAGTTGTCACACTGCAAGTATCTTCCCCACCAGAAGCACAACTAGAAAGTGAAATATTAATTGTCTTCCCTCACATGGTCAGGTGTCACATCCTGTCTGACACTAGCACACCGTGAGGTGAGATGAGCACCAGTAAAAAATATCAACTTTATATATTTCAAAATAAACTTCTCTCAGATAAAGATCGTAACAGTTACACATGTGGACTTGTTAGGGGAGAGATTGAGACATCCTGTCAGACCTCAGCCATTGTTCTGTGCTAAGCTAACTTTAAGCTAGAGCTAGCGTTAGCAAACCTTGTAGTTTGGGGCAAGTTGTCACAGTCATGTAACAAGTTTCAAACAGTATTTAAATTAACATAGAGTCTGCTTATCAGCAGTGGCCATAATGACATTTTGACTTTATTTTTACAGAAAAATCTGTGGTTTAAAGGAGAGGAGTAAGACATGATCAGGAATGACAAAAGAAAAACAGGACATGTCAGTGCAGCAGCTGATGTGATGCTGAGGGCAGTCAGGCAGATGACCCGAGCTAATACATCAATCAGGAGTACAGCAAAGGACTTTAACCACCGTACTTTAGCTCAGTACTACAAGACATTCACCCATCTGAAATACAGAGTTACACAGTTGTCCAATCTACAGTAGCAGGCTACAAAGCATCAAGTCTCTTTTTGAGTATCCCCCCTATTTCATATTTCCTAGGGTGCACTTTGGTGATCACTTCATCAACAATGGGCTCAGTGACAGCCACAGCCTACGTGCCAGCAGCTCCTCAGGACTTTAAATCAGTACATGTTGCATAATATTTGTTAAATGACTACGATCAGTGACTTTTTCAAGCTAAATGATAAACATTTTCTATGCCTGACTTCAATATTCACTTTCAAGTGAAAAACGAAGGACAACAACAATTTTGTCCTTGTTTAATTTGTTGCAAAATCCAGTGTGACAACTTACTCCAGTGTGGGACAACTTGTCACATGTTCACACTCTTTATTTGACTCTGCACTGATGACATGAATATGACATGAATACAAAACATATACCTGAGACTTTGGTCTTTCATCTGGTACACATTTATTTTTTATATGATGTATTGATTCCCAGAAATCTATCAGAGTGTAAAAAGTGTGACAACTCGCCCCAGTCTCCCCTATCTGTGCAATAAATTTTTGTTCTTTCACTCATTTTGCATCATAAATAGAGTTCTCACTGTATTATTATAGCTTTGTTATCATCATCTGTTTTCTTATTTTTGTGTGTGTGCTGCTGACATAACTTGCTCCGGTGGCTCCCAAGCCAACTCCACCCCACACTACATAATAAAAAGAGACTAAAGGTGGATTTGGGAGCATTGTGCCGATATCAAGACGGCGTAATGTCTCACGCACGAGGCAGGAAAATCCCACTTAAGCCTGCACATTAAAATGTATCAAATTTCTCAATTGATGCTGTCATATCACATAATCCAAGTCTACGAATCATGATTTATGATCATCTCTCAACATATAAGAGAAAATATTCAAAGTATTATCATGTAATATTACCAACTGATGTTATTAATCATTCATTGACGACTCTTTTAGCTCTTTATAGCACAAATCTATTTTATCCAAGGTCGTCATGAGTTTATATCCTGCTGTGTTTACATTTGAAACTTCCTGCAACCCCTTTGATTCACGTTGGCCAAAACTAGAACAGAGGATGAGGGATGTTTACCACACACACAGAGCACAATGGGGGAGGGAGGGTTACATAAGGCTTCACTAACTCTACCAAATAACAGTTAAACCCTTATTTGTGGTGTAAAGTGATGTGACACTAAACTTGCTCCATAAACTAAACTCTGTAAACTGTTCTATTAACTTTAGACTATTGCAGATATTGACTGAGGGCTAACCTGACACATTACTAAGTCTTTACTCTCAAAATAAGTCATGTCTTGTTGTGTTCACTTGTATTCTTGGAGGTTGTATCACACCGTCTGTACGAGAAGAAGAAATGTGGATCAAAGGGTGTTTGCAGTGTTACAGCTGCGTGTAAACCGTAGTGGTGGCACTAATGATCCGGCTCTCCTGTGCATTTCAATGAACTGAGAACAGAGCCACACCCAGAACCCCCATAAGAGACTACAAGAGTCTACTTTAATGGTTTAAAAATGTAATCAGCAATGACTAAAAATGAAAATAAAAATTTAAAAAGTTGCAATTTCATGCAATTTGATAAATACTATATGTATAAATTGTATATATGAGTTTCAAGATATGCTCAGTGATCTAGAAGACCATCTCGTGATGAGGTGACCACTGTTTAAAGCTCTTTTTCTGTACTGTTCATGTTACGCAACCCTCTCCTCCACGGCCCTGCATGTGTCACATGTTAGATGTGGGGGTCTGTGGGGCTCTCGCTGTGCAGTGGTGCCATGAACCGCAGTATCTCCATAAACCCCAAACCAGTGCCTCCTGACCTTTTGCCTTCATGAATAAGATGTTCTGACCTCGCTGCATTCCTTGAGTGGCTTTGATCATCCGGGACACAAACACACAAGCCACCAACAAGGACAAAAACATGAGGCTCACAGCTGATTGCTTACAATGGTTTCAAGTCAAAGAAACGCAGTGATTGTGATCATTTTGCTGCTTCGTGTCAAATTAATGTGAAAACAATTAGATCAGATTTAGTGTTCGTTTTAATGCTCAAACTGACGCCACAAAAGTTTAGAGTTAAAATGTTTCAGTTCAAATTTGAAGTAAGATTAACTGTTCAGAACAAAAGCACAATTGTGGGAAGGACTTGCTCATGTTTTAACAAGACTTAGTGACTGTTACACATACAACTCAGAGCTTGGATTAAAGCCAGGCTCCACAACATGTTTAGTGAACATACTGAAATATGAACTGACCCACAGAAGCTCTTGTGTATGATTAAAATTCACATGGGTTCATCGGGAGGAAGTTTCCGAAATATATTTCCTCCATGCAGGATGCTAGGTGCTATGCTAAGATTATGTCAACAAACAATTCTGGGAAAATTATTTTTGTTTTTCAAAGGTTTCTGCTGCAAATATCCCTTTTTTTTAATTTTAATAAAGAGAGGCGGTCTATTGGTAATGAAAAGCAGACATACTGTAGCACACATTTTTATTCATGAGCCAAAAACCCACTCACAACAACCCAGTGACCTCATGTCTAATTTTGACAACTTCGGGGGTTATTGCTTGGCCCATAGGGTCACATGTTGGAAAACAGAGAAGATAAATGTGGCTACATCACATAAACAAAGCTTTGGCCAAGGGTTAATTTGATTATGCAGGATTCAAAGTCAACCAGCCTCTCTGTCTGTCTGTCTGTCTGTCTGTGGTGACTTTGTCTGCGTGTCCGGACTTTGCACATTTGAGGAGGTGTGGGAAGAGTCCACTGAGCAACGTGTGACAGAAGCACTTACTGACACACACTCGCAACCAGACAGAAAAACACACAAACTGGACATAAAGCATAAAGTATTGTACATCTCTGTCAGCAAAAAAAAATCACTGAGTATTCATGTGTATTGTTTCTGTTCCTGTCCCTCAGTCCTTCAGGGGTCAACACTTCAAAGACGTCACAAAACCCTGTCAACACATACGTGGCAAGGAAAAAGATATTACTGAAGTTTTCTAATGAGTCCCTAAAGCTTGTAAACAGTTTTTTTAAGTGAGAGTGCAGAAAAGAAGCCACTTTTTTTTTTTATATTACATAACCACTTGTCATCAGCAATCTGTCGCCCTTTTGACCTGAAAACCAGAGCGACTCCTCCTTCACAAATGTGCATGGCATCGCCCTGCATGACAATACAACATCGGGCCAAACTCTGACATTTGTCTCACTCAGCTCTGTCTTTAATGTTGACATGTTGAATATGCTGACATTCAGAGGACACACAAGTTGTATATGTCTGCATGAAAAGCAGCCTGACCAAATTATTCCTTTGCATGCAAACCCAACCACACTGAGGCAGAGCTCGCTTATCCCAATGCCACCCCCGAATTTCCATCTGAACCAGATGTTCTTCTTCTTCTTTTTTTTTTTGCGTTGCATAACACTAGTAATCCAACACAAACTCTTCTGCTCAGCTGCCTGGCTTCAAGCAGGCTAAAAATTAATTCCACACCTACCTAAGGCTATTTCTTGGCTTTTAATATTTAACTGTACTTAATGTGAAGCGATGTGGACTCACTGATGGCTTGACTCAGATTTTCTGCCTCTTTGCATTGAACAGAAAATCCGGTGGACGCCAAATATGGATGTGAGTCTTTATCCATTAACGTATGAATGAATGACAACATCTTCCACACGTCAGCTGGTAAGATTTTTACTAGGGTGAGATCAGTGTTTAAAAAAAACATGTTGAAATGTGAGTCATGCTACTTCCTGTTTAGAAGTGTTAAATTAATAACACATAATGGCTGGACACCCACATGTTAAAAAAGACTTGTACAGGGACTGAACTAGGGGGAGCGATAAGGCTAATGGAAAAAAAACACATGTAACGGATCACGTTGAGTTGTTTCAGTTATGAATCAACAACAAACTCATCATGAATCAAAAACAATTAAAAAAAACCAAATTGTTAACTGTCTTCAGACTCTTTACGAGCATTTCATTTTTCTTTGCCAGGCTTGCTCCACTGCCAGATTCATTTTTCCTGCTTGGCTGACGCTGCATCAGCCATTAGCACAAGTGTGATTAAACTGCGGCACCACTTTCTGACCCCGCAGCCTCTTTTATATTGACATCCACAAAGTGCTCGGGTATCTGGATAGGAAGCAGAAAGACTGACTACAATTATCTTGTGCAAAAGAGCCAATAAACGCTTGTCCCCCTCCTTGCTGCATTAAATAAATGTCCTCCTCAGTCAATAAACCGCACATAGCTCCTGTCACTAATTAAATGCAGGATGCAGCTCGGAGCGGGCGTATTGATCAGGACCATCAGCTTCACGTAGAATCACTTGTTTTGACACAAAACACCTGGAGAGACCACAGGTTGTAAGGGAAAGAGCAATGGGGACAATATTGTGTTTATTTCTGGTGCTATTTGATCTCTCGATTATGGGTCTGGGCCAGAGCTGAGTCTTCCTGTTCCCAGCGATGGATGGATGTCAGGCTGGTCTGCGCACAAGAGAAGCCACAACATATCCAGTTACACACAGGCTGCACCGACTGGCTGCCAATCTGTCTGAAGGAAAATGCTTTTAGGACAAACTGTTTTTTCTCTCTGGCAGATTCCAGTCCACAGGAAACCTCGCTATTATTACTTCACTATCATTAGTGGTCTCAATGTTTTTGACTCTGGAAAAAAAAAAAAAAAAGTGTACCTACTAATACTGAACATTTTCAATGAGACAACATTTGCCATCTCTTAGTCTCAGGAGTCAGCTGGTGTTTGTGCAAAGCATCTTGAAGGAGAAACTTGTTGTTCGCTGCAACATTGTGCTGAGTTTTACAAATCACATGCTGCGTGTCACACTGAACTGGTAAACAATAACAGAGCTCAGTAGAAATCAACGCTTATTCAAAAGGTATTGTGATGGGATGAAATACTGAGAATAGCAAAAGTTTGTTTCACCCTCAGAAAACATCCCCATGCTGAGTCGTACTGTGCGTCTTTCATGACTGGATTGCAAATGAAAAACAAACTATCATTACACCGAATATTAACTTTCCAAAACAGTGGTGTCCCTGTTTTACCACAGTGCATTGAAAAACTCAGAGGCTAATGTATGTAAAGACAAAACATGCAGATTTCTTTCATGATGGGATCGTATGGTTAGCATTACACCCACTTACACCTGTCGTAGCTTAGTTGAGGATTTATAACAGATGTTGTCCACTGAACTTTTTTTTTGTGCTGATCAGAAGTGGGCGGAGTTGAGGAAAAAAAGAGACACTAAGTCAAAACAGTGTATTATGTAAACATAAGGTTTATTGCAAATGTGCAGTCGTATCCAAACACCATAGTGAACAACTGTTTTGAGGATACATTTACAGCAACAATACCGTTATCTTTACAATATAAACTTTAGCACTAGCTACAAACAAGTCTTCTTCTCCCTGTGAAGTTTTACACATGGTCCTGGTTTTCGCTCAGCGTCTGCTGTTGTGAGAAAGTAAAAAGGCAAAGTCTTTGGTAGCTAGAAAAACAACAGCAACAACTGAGCTCAGTGTGGAAATGCATTCCTCTCTTTCTTACAGGCACTGTTGTCATGCCATTGTTTTCAAGTTGGCATCTGAGCAAGAAAACAGACCAGATACTGGACGGTGCTGCTAAAAATCAGGAGTGCATCTGCAGCGAGAAAATGCAGGCGTCTGCTTGCGAACCATCTCCACTACGTTTACCTCAGGACATTTCGACTTTTATGTACACTGTAGTTATCCTGTGAAGAGTTAGGCAAACAGCAACGGGCAAATACGCCCCATTAGATTAAAAAAAAAAAAAAAAAAAATCTCTGTACACTGCTCCTATTTTTACAAAACAACTGATTTTTGTTCAGAATCACAAACAAAAACAGAAGATATAGCAGGATTAATTTCCCCCATAAGCAGCAAGCCCCAACTGCAGACAATACAAGATTACATTTTATGAATCATTACAGTACACTGATGAGTCTACTGCAGCAGTTCACCAGCTCTAATTGGCTATACTGTATTAACCTCCACCTCTGATGGCGTAGCTTATCCTGTTGATTATTCTTGTTATGCTTGAATGTACACGTGAGCAATACATTTTAGGTACAGGAAACGTCCTTGTTATGTGGCTGAAATGTGTTGCTGGAAGTCCTTGAAACTTGTATTTTGCGATGGGACATATCCACACGATGGGGCTCTTCTCGTTGAGACATGGAGGACCGTCTCAGATGGGTCATGAGGGGAGGGAAGCTCCCCGACGCTTTCCAAGTTAGCACCTGCAGGGCCAGCCCAATCAACACCTCCTCAACCCCTTTCTCTCTCAGAGCAAAGGGTGTTTTGCAGGAAGGGTTTCGGCTTGGCAGGGAAAGCTCCCCTCTGTCTGAAAGCAAGCGCTCGTCTGTGTCTAGTCAGCCCTCTCTCTATTCTGAACACTGTTGTCTACAAACAGAGACTACAACAAAGAGTTGGACGGTTTCAGAGGACGGGCCTGACATGGCACCAGTCAGAGCAACTCATGGTCTGTTTTGTGCTTATCAATGTCAACAGTTCAATTGTGTCCCATCGATCATTTACAGCCCCGATGTGTCACCTTCGCTGTTTCGAAGGGGTTTTCTCGGCGGCGGCGATTTTAGTAACGCTTTCGTTCAAATGGAGGTCCATTACTGGAAGAAAAAGTGGCTCTGCCCGCCCCTAGGCAGAGCCACTTATACAGCAGAGCCAGTGGTGTGGTTGTAGGTCTGCTGCTGCTGCTGCTGCTGGTGGTGGTCTGGGGTCATCTGGATGCTCTGATTGTCCAGAGGTAGCAGCCCGTCGGTCGGGATGCGGGACTGGAACTTCTCCAGTTGCTCCGGACTGGCCAAGTTCTTCAGCAGGTAGTTCTCTCTCTCGAGCTGGTTGTTCTTCTCCGCCAGCTCTTTGATCTGCTCCTTGAGGATCTCCACCTCCTCACGCACCGCATACATCAGGTGGTTCTTGACAAGATCCTGTCAAAACAAAGACCAGATAAATTAGTCTGAGGAATAAAAACAGACTCACGAGGCTGCGGCTGCACAGATATGATCAAGACTCTACTTCTGTTTAGTCTCATGAAGCTCTTCTGAAGTACAATATACAGTAAAGTAAACATGTTACGAGCTTGACTTTCTGCAATAAATCTGTGTTGCAGAGATCTTCTGAGTCTTGTTTTTTTTTCTTTTTGGTCTTGCTGCCATCATTCTGCTGCACTTGTTTTCTACTTGAACAGAGCACACAGCAGCCTGTGCTGCTTTTACATAACAGGGAGTTCCCCGCGCATTCACAGACAAATAGTTTCGTGCAGGATGCATGAGTGTACGTGCATATTTTGGAGAGGTCAGTGATTATAACTCCTTTATACAAGGAGACTTACAACTTGTCCTTTCAGGGGAAGAATGTAGTGAGTAAAAAGTCATAGGATTGTTTGTTGCTGGTTATACTCAATGTGTCTACTGCAGTCCACTAGCAGACTTTTTTTAATGTTCAAGTTTTCATCAGTGGCTTTGAATATAAGCACACATCTATGACTATACTGTACGTGTGTTGTAGAACTTGTTGTGTCTTTGTGTGGTGTTTTGTTATCTCGGCTTACCATCGCCTGTTCAATCTTGTTGTCAATGGCCACAACGCTAGCACCAGAGGCACTGCAGAAACAAAGAAGAAGAAGAAACCATAAATGAACAGCTCACAGCTCCAACAACAGAAAGTCATCTACTTTTCCAAGTTGTTAACAAAAGGAAAAACACAATGGTGCCTCCTGAAACCACTGACTCTACAGCAGTGAAACAGAAAGCTTGCAAAACAGAAAGGAAAACTGTGAAACACTCTGCTGCTATCTAGTTTGGTTTTTATGAAAAGTTGATTGCAATGGGAGATAGATTAGAGTTTCTCATTTAGGTTACAATGTAACCAGCACAGAGAAGTACGAGGTGTGTGTGTGTGTGCGTGTGCGTGTGGGCAAGTGATACAGTAAATAGCACGTAGCACAGATATCCGTCCAAAGTCCAAATAAACAGCAGCAGAGCAAACAACAAAATAAAAACACTGCACACACTCAATTTGTAAAAACGCAATATGCAATACACACGGTATCGCGAGGCCTGTAGCCAAATGAGAATATGCACATGCTTAGTTATAACAACTTCTCAGACATTATCAAGCTTTTTCTTTTGAAGTGTATTCGCAAAAATGTTTTTACCTGTTGTCAAGTTTGACCGATACGACGTCTCCTCCGAGCAGCGAGGAGAAGAAAGAGATGGAGAAGTTATGCAACTGGTAGACGGCCACCTCCATTGGCGATTTAGCAAACATCTCTGTGCTCATATTGAGTACCAGACTCGTTTGGATTATACTTCTCGCCACGTTTGCGACTGGTTGGGTCACGATAAGCGTAGATCCGGATTTGTTGCGTCTTTAAGTAGCGATGCACTAACTCGCGTCTGAGCTTGAGCGTCGTGCTGTGTCGGTGTGTGTGAGCTTCGCTGATTTTTACAAGCGACTGTCTGATGCTATTTCTGCCACCGGCTTCTACTTAAATGACTTGCCTCCTGACGTCATCTGACGCGCGCATAAATTATTCAAATGAGTGTGGAGGGAGGGGGGCGGAGTGGGCAGAGTTTATGGTGCGTTCCAGGGTCAGAGAAAAAAATAGTTAGAAACGGAGCAGGATTCTGATAAAAGAAAAACACTGCAACTATTTACATAATAAAGTCAGAGTGGGAGTAAACAAAGTGCTCCTGGTCACGTACTACTACCACTCAACTAACCTCTAGCTACTAATTAGTCCTATATTGCTGTTTTATAAGACTTTTCATTTTACTATTTCTGCTGCTTGTTCATTGTAGGGAATTCACATTCATAACGTAAGAAAAAACACTCGTTTTAGTTAATACTCGTTTAGTGTTAACAGTTAACATATGAAATAATGCAGGCACTGGCAAAATACAAGGTAATATAAAAATGTAAAAACAATACTTTGGTGTTTTATTTTTACCTCTTTACAACAGCAAGAAAAATCTTGGGTAGGTAATGAGGAAATAAGCTTGTTTACAAGATGTTTCAGTCAAAGCATTTCTGGATGTATGTGAAAAACAACTCGGAATGGAAATGGTATTGACTCTTGTGGCCTATGAAGAATTTACTAACAATTACTGGTTGTCAGCCGTATATTTAAACGATCAAACCTGCAACTAAGATACCTCACATTAGGGTGATGCATTTATCTCACATTAACTGCCTTCATGGATATTGTAAAACAGTAACACGGTCATGTGACAATTACATTCAACTTTTACTTGAACTGAAATACTAATTCATGATCTTTTATCAATTATGACATGAAAGCTTTTATTTTGATATTTGGATGTTGGCTCATCAACAACCAATCAAAGATAAACACCATGTTATTAGTCACCTAAAACAAGTGGATTTTCATATTTATTTATTTCAATGATTTTATTTCTAAAAACCAAGCAACGTTTTTTAAGAGCAGAGAATTTTAGGTTTAAGTACTAAGTCACAGTGACACTCCAAGTAACGAGTTTAAGATGAGCACGTGAACGCAACATTACGTGTGCCCTGTTTCTGAACTTTTCTGCAGCTTTCCTCTGCAGTTAACCCACAGACCGAAATCCACACTAGCTGCTACAAACCGGGCAAAAACAACCGACTTAATATTTCCACACACACTGCATCTGCAGAAGTCGCTCGTGTTGCACTAAAACTCAGTTTAATCCCGCGAAATGTCGCATGTACCACGGGATTTTGTGTCATAGGATGTACATGTGAACTATTATCTTGAACCGCGCATTGAGTTGTGAGTGATTTTCTAGTGATTTCGTTATATATGTGATTTTACCACATCTTTTTTAAAATGAAGTGCACCTCTGCACCACTCGTCCTTGATCCCTGACACCAAAACATATTGCTCCGGTGAGATGTTGAAACGGTTGTTTACCACGTTATATGGTATAACGGAATGTCCTGCACCATGTGCACATGTGAACATGTACACCAATAGGTATTTTTCCATCCTGTGTCCCGGTAACTTTCCAATCAGCATAAGACTGAACTCTACTGGTCTCTAGTGGTGAAACAGTAGTTTACAATACAAAGGAGACAATATTCATAACTGGGAGTCTGTTCACGGGCACTGTGTTTACCAAGGAATTTTCCATACACCTTTTTCCGGTCATTTCCAGGTTGGTTTTATTGCTTGGAAAAGGTACAGAACATTTCCAAAAGACACAGATTTTTGCACTTTACACACTTGTTTTATGTATATATCCCGAAGTAGGTATGTAGGAATATATTTATATTTGAGTATATATAACTTATTTTTCCCTTCTATCTATCTATCTATCTATCTATCTATCTATCTATCTATCTATCTATCTATCTATCCATCTATCTATCTATTACACTACTTCAATTGTTTTGTTTTTGTTTTTTCACAAAATGTGTCAAGGGAACAACTAGGTCACAAATATTTTAGAGTAACAGAGACGTGGTGCACCCTAAACCATGCACAGTATCAGTATCCACTCTCTGGGTTGCATCAGTCTCCAGAAACAAGGCCCTGTTGTCTGCTGTATAACCTCTTGAACTCCTCGTAGTATTTTGAACTTGCTTCCACACGTGTGACGCAACTGTACCGAGTCACCTGCGCGGTGTAATAAACAATTTGTGGTACAGAAGAGACTACAGAAGAGAAAACACACCTGCTGCCATCTTTTTTTTCCCCCCCCACAGCATATCCCACTAACAACTGTGACTGTTATTGAGCAACAGACCTTGTTTTTGCTGCTGCGTCCATGCAGGTTTTAATAGCTTGAATGTAATTGCGCCAGCACTTCTCAGCTGTCACATTATGTTTCATTGTGTTGTCGCAATTATCTGATTCAATACTGATAATAAGCCAATTACAATTTTATTAGAGAGCCTCTGCATAATATGTTGTTCCTCTAACAGACCAACTCGTGGAGCATTACCAGCTAGTCAATAACTTTAATGAAAATTCTCTTTTGAAAACTCTTGGAGCCATTAAATTGGGTTCATACATATTGCATAAAATCCACAGGCTTTCAGGCATGTGTTTATAACACTATCAGCTCTATTTGAATAATAAAACAACAATAGATGTAAATGATTAAATACTGTTTATAAAAATTAATAAATAATCAAGTCTATAAAGTCCAAAAATGGTTATATTTGCACCATAGTGACAAACATTACTTTATGAACTGTATGGGCGCACTGGACTGTAAAAGTAGGCATGCATTTAAAATGATAATGACTAAGGACCCTCAGCGTTCTGATCTCTGCATAGAAAACCAAACTCCTTGTTGTTGCCACGTTCTTTGGAGGAAAAAGGATTTCTGTTACGTAACAAAGCAATTAGAGTGGAAGGGCTGACTTTGGGTCGGCCTAACAGGGCTAAGCAGAAAGCACATTGACTGGGTATTAGGGCCCATAGTGCCTGTCGCCTCAGATTTTGTGCCGTGACAGTTCAACTGCCAGGTTTAATATCAAGCCCTGTTCGAGCAATGAGGAGCAGGTGAATTACCTTGCCCTGCTGTGATCGTCCCATTTCGGAGGCTCAGAGTCACGCCAATTGTCTTTGGTTCGGCTGAGATGCAAAGATAGAAAGTGCAAGCAGCGGGGAGCCGTCCTGCACTGTTCAAATAAAATATAACGAGTCACATGCAGTAAGATGACGACTGTGTGATCTAACTTTCCTGCTTTGCCTGCTTTTATTCACAGTTTCAGAACTGCTCCAATGCATATTTGAAATGAAAGACGTTTACACACCACATCAACAAGTCTAGTTTACAATACATCTGCCTGTTTCCAAACAGTTTAAGGACCTTTCATGTTGACTGGCCCTGCCTTTTCCAAAATATATTTCTATGCAACTGCCTGACCATGTTTGGCATTTGCCAAATCCAGTGAGTCACTCTGAAGCTCGGCGATGGGCCACAGTTTCCGTCAGATGTCCTCTGCACAAAAGCCAACCGCATTATATAATACTGTGATTCATCTGCACCATTGGCCGAAGAAGAACGAGGCTGAGACATGCCGCCAACCTTTTTAGCTTCTGTTATGAGCAGAATTTTGTGGATTTGACACACCAAATTTAGGATGTACACAGTAAGACAGAGAGGTGATTAAATCTACAGAGGAACCAAGCAATTTATATAGTTTCGAAATTGCTTCTTGGTCAAATGTACCAAAATATCCCATGTGCACTCTCCGTATTAGAAATGCATGGCCTGAGTGAGAGTGTGGCCTGAGAATACACAGACCGCCATAGGTTGCAGCCAGAGGCTATCTTAAAGGAAGCTGTCAGTGTGGCCAACACGACTGGCTACAGCCGATGAATACTGAACTGTCTCCATTCACTAGGACACCCAGAGGCAGTCATTATTATCACATCACCTCCAGTCTCCCGAATCATGAATAACAACAAGGCACACGACCTTAGTCTTTCTCATGAGATGTTTCAATAAATTTAACAGGCTGTCAATTTCTGCCCTCAGATTGAATGTGATATTACATCTTGTGATATACAGCATCAAACATGCAGCGCATGCAGATGATGATGACAGGATGGGCATTGTTATCCCAGGGCTGGTAGAGATATCACTTTCTGCCTGCGTTCAATGCTGCAAGCACAATAACGAACAATGTACATATCAGTTTTCCAAATTCACCATTTGTGGTGATTCAGAAAAAGACTTTAGTGTGTTAGAGAAAAGGTTTCAACTTCATTTTCTTCTGCTGCTTTGCTCTTTATTTGGTCAGATTGAACAAGTACATCCAATACTTATCTGACACTCTGCCAGCTCTCCCTTCCTGAACATCTCACTGTCAAGCTAAATGTCCTCTCACACACAAGACAAACTCTCTTACTATCCTCTGCTGCCCCCCCCACTTACCGCCGATCTGGCCTCTTGAAGAGACTCGGTGAGTAAGGGGGTGAGTAGCTCAGAGGTCTCTCGGGATAGCTGAAGTGCTGGTAGTGGCAGCAGAATCTCGGAGAGGGTTCGGCCAGGCGGAGGGCGCACACCGTCCGAGGAGAGGGCGGCCTGGCCACCAGAGGGGCAACTTTTGCGGGACATGTCTGCGACTGTCCCATCTCTGCTTCCAAATGAAGAGGCTGCTCAAGAGGCAGCAGCCTTGTTACTGTTCACTCACTGCTCTGCTGTTGTTTGTTCTCCACAACTGTGCTCTCATGGCACAAAGAAACAATTGAGCTCTGGCAACACCTCTGGATGTGCAGCCATAACTGTGTGTGAGTGCCATGCTCAGACTGGCACTTGTATGATGTGTCTCCAATCCAGGGGAATACAATGGCCCATGAGTTACAATGAAAAGGACAGTTTCTTGAAGTGCAGCCAGTTGTTTCATCTCGACACTGAGGGGGTGTCTGTTTCAGCCAGACAAAGCAGAATAACTTTCTCTAACTGTACCTGAAGGCAGCAATCATCATACCGATCTCCATACATCATTTAATCAGTGCTGATATGCGTGATAAAGAGGAACAAACCTGACCAGCTCCAGATTTTCCCATCATCAGACTTACTTATATTTAACACATTGTTCCACAGCTACTTGTGATTTTCATGTAATTTCAAGCTGTGGCAAGTAAATTAGCTCAGCTGTATCTTATATAACATTTGTTTTTATGTGTGGGGTGTTAAAAAAATCCCCTAAATACTTAAAATCTGGGGTTGTCAATTGCAGTAATCCTTTCTATGTCATCGAGGGTGTAATTGTTTGGAGAGCTATTGTTGCTGGGAAAGGTGTAACAGCAATAATAATCCACTCATGCCGTGACTAATTGCACGCTGCTTTCCAGTTTGACAGTTGTCTCACATCTTTGTCTGTCTCCTTTTAATCCAGTCTGTTGGAAAGTGGAGTGTTTTTGACATTTGATACCGTCTACAGATTGTGACGCATAGACAAGTGCAAAACCAGTTTCTGCTGTAGCTTCAAACCACACTCTGACAGATAGAGAGGAGAAAATCTATAGTGAACTTAAGAAAATAAGATTATTCGTTAAAAAAAAAAAAAAAAAATTGACTGCTGACAATATGCAGATAAATAGTACAGATCATGGGGTCAGGTGGGATCTTGAGTCAACAACATGCCACCTGTACTTCCCTGTAGCTGTGGTATTTCAGGTTCACACAGTTCAGTGTCTAACAATCATTGATCACAATCATTATTCAAGGTTATTCTCCCAGCACGCCATGCCTCTGAATGGGCTTGCACAGCATCAGCAGGAGAAATAAATAGTTTGTATCGGGCATGTTTACAACCATCCTGTCAGGAGCCATGAATTTAAACTCGACGACATTCAATCATTTCCTGGTCACTTTGGTGGATGTCTTTGCTTTTCTTTGTTTTTATCACCTACAGTGTCCCGAGCCGACAGATTGGTACAAACGTGAGAAGACACTTTTTTATAACCGTACTTATCTTTATATATCCAAACATATAGAAGTATTTTTATTATTTTATAACTGGAGCTACAAACGAGATGACAGTGTGGTAAAACCCGTGGTCACGGCCGTAAACGCTGCATGTCAGTGTTTCTTTACGGCCTTTCGCAAAATATAGTCAGCCTCTTGTTTTTGTGCCTCACGAATGGTGCCGTGTAATTACATGTCTACAGTCAGCTATCCACTCAGACACATGACCGATGCCGTCTGTACAAACACTGGCAAACACCAACAAGCATTCAGCACAACGTCAAGATTGATTGACAAGGGCAGTTCATCGTGTTGAATCATGTAGCGCTCAGTAACACAGTTTTATTTTCTTGAATCTCTGAAGGAAGTAGCAGAACAAGAGACGGGTAATGAGAATACAAGACTAAATATGACTCTGGTTGTCATATCATTTCATTACAGCGATGTCTCAAAAACAATGCGAGCTCTTGTGTTGAGCAGATTCACTAAATGCACAGTTACAGGCCCCAATACACCCACTTTTAATTTTAATTTTAATTATGATTTGTGTAGTAGGAAACACTGTCTTTTCCCATGTGTTTTTTTCCCCAGACAGCTGTTACAAAATCAGAAGACATGGGCAGGTGGGTGTACTCCTCACCGTCTGTGAAGAGTTGTTTTTATCTGAATTGTCCCTCAATGGAGAATCCTCTCCTCTGTGTAACAGCTGTTTGAGTGACATAACTTTTGTTCCTCACCACCAAGGCAGAAACTGCTGCTCACGCCTCGATTCAGTTTTTCAAGACAACACAAAGGCCTACTTCAATGCTCTGAAATTATTACGTTTCAGTCTAGATATTACACAATAATACATAGCTCATTTACAATGCCTTTCACTGGAACTAAAAGCAGGACAAGCAGTATTGTGGCAAATGGTGCTTCGCGCAGTATATTGCAGTTAACAAGCTTGGGGACACTGCAGCATCTGGCACCAGACTGCAATTCAGCAAAAGTGAGACAGCTTTAGGCCTTAATGTAAAGATTTACCTTTGTTCTAACGGCCGGGATGTTCTAGCTAAATTTACTGTGAAAATACTGAAGCGGAGCCGAGGCCCGGAGGAATGTGTTAAGAGAGTATCACAGTATGGTGAAGCCCTATCAGGCAACATTCATACCCCCAACCCCACAACGCCCCCGCAAAAAGAAATAACAGTATGTTCTAGCCCATAGCCCATAGGATTCCCATCTGTGTTTTAGTGCAAACATGTGGACATGTGAGCACACACACACACACACACACAGCCATACACACACACATACACACACACACACTACAGTCTACTCTGAAAGATAAGGGATTAGACTCAGAATTTGGATGCAGTTAACTGATCTCACTAATTGCTCCATGGATGCTGTACAAAAGGTCAGAGGTTGTGGACTCAATTGGCCGTGCAGTGTTAAGTAGCAGTGAACTTTGTCATTAACCATGTCCAGGCCTTTTGACTTGTTACGGGTCACCTAATTTACCACAGAGTTTAATAAGAGAGCAGTTGGACTGCCCATTAATTTTTGTGTTTTGCTGTACTTAGGTACACACCACTAAAAATCTATTTGAGTTATTATTTTTAATCTAAAATATCCAACAGTACATTTCTGAAAAATAAATGAATAGAAACATGTTTTGCTCAAAAAGCATTTTCAATACAAAGAGCGTACAATGATGCTCAAAGACTGGGACAAAAACAGCCTGAGTTACCATGGCTGACACTTGGCACGACTGGATCACGGCCCAGAACAAAAGGTTACAGAGTTCAGTGCCACCTGTCCATATTCATCTGCCTATAGTTACTTTGGTGTACTGTATATCTCAGCTGTCTGAGTGGGTATGGTCGTGAGTATCTATGTCAAATCTGAGACTTCATCTGCTGAATGCTGACATTGGACTAGTGGGTGCATACTGCACTGAGGTCCATCACCAGACTACAGGATGTGCTGTGACACTGATTGATACACAGAATAATTCAGGGGGGGAATCAATTGCCTATATCATGCTTTAAGATGGCAGGTTTGGTTTTTTTGCAAACTCTGTCATACACTAGAACATCAGTAAGTAATTATAAAACTGGTTTTGGCTCAGTGTGACACTCAGAGGGCTGCAGCAGCTGCACTGTAAACAAATAGATTTGTTCAATTATGGAATCTTTAAGCACGCTTCTTATTAGCTTTACAGACCAAAACATTTTCCAACCGAGCAAAATAGGTGATTTTACTGGTTTGTTTAGTGGAAAAAATAATAAAATTACAGAGGATAAACTTTGGTTCAAGTTAAAGAAGAGGATGATTAAGCCCTCGCCTCCCTTTTGCAGCTGTATGGTCTATAGTATCCTTATTCAGTCTTTTTTTCTTTTTCCCTAAAGCATCCATCATTCTACTGTAAACATCTTTTTCTTAGGATACATTCGCTCTTGCCATCTTTCCATCTTTCCACTTTTCGCTCTCCTCATGGTTTTCCAGGCATGTATCTGCCTGAGCTCGCAGCTGTGTGACCCAAGTCACCAACAACTGGGACAACACTGGAGGGAACTGGGCCCTCAATGAGCCGTCCCCTGGAGTGTGTTTGTGTGCTTGCTTGTGTTTTCCTTTGCCTGTGTGTACGCCGATGCGTGCGGTTGGTCACACGCTCGCATACGTGCATGTTCATGAGCGTCTGGCCTCGTCAGCGCGATCTGGATTTAACTGGATGACAGGCACCCTGCTAACGCTCACTGTCAGTGTCGTCCAAACACTGGATCGTTCCCACAGACTCCAGCCGGCTTCTCCGCTGAGCATTAACGCTAAATCCTTTGTCACCTGCAAGATGACGATGGAGCAACCACTAAGTTCCCATGGATGATTTGACACAAGTCACTGGCGGTCATTGCAAAGGAAAGTAGCCTGATTGGCTATGCCAGTGAGCATCATTTGCATCACCCTTCACCAACAAAAAAACTGATACAAAAACAGCAATAACACTGACCATTTGAGCTAGAAACTATGCATGAAATATATTCTTTGAAAATTATTTTGCCATACATTTCTAAAATAGACTGTATATAGAAATGGAAGAAGCAACCGGGTCTAAAAAATGAGGCCAGTGTGGAAGTGCAACAAAAGTGCAATACCACTGACGGCCACTAGATCCAAAATACTCAAGTTCAATCGTAAAATACTCAGTCAATACATTTTTTCTTTAAGTCACTCTGATGTCATTAGCTAAAGTCAGTTCTTTCATATCAGTGATCTGCTGGTGGGTCTGGAAAAAAAATGTAGATATTAGGCTTTAAAAATGTATATATTTAGATGTGAGCTTGAGTCTTATACACATTAAGTAGTGTCCTAGAGTTCAAAGGTCAAACCTGCCTCCTCACCCCTCCCTTCATATCCACACACCAACAGGTGATGCCACATTAGCTTCATCTATTTCATATAAAGTCTATTTACACACCTGAATCCCTTTATATCTTGAGGTGTCTGATATCTGAAGAGCTTCATGATACTATTCAAGATTAATAAGTCAAAGTAAGTATTGGACATATTTGTAATTTCCTTGTAAAATTACTGAAGGCTAAGTTTGTCATGGGCTGATAGTCACTGAAATACTGTAGCAGTAACTAGTGCTGCCTGAGTCAGATCTCACAAAATCCACTGAGCTGTAAATCCCAACAGAGATAATAGCATTTAACCATGAGAATGTTGTTTATAAACCAGGCTGAGCAGACCTTGAAAACTAGAAATGTTTTTAAGAGCTAACACTGCACTAATATCTCACATAGACTGGGAATTGGATTATACATACATGGAGCAGTGAAACATCTATACAAACTATTAACTAGTCTGTTTTCCCAGCAGCAATTGCAATATAAATAAAAGAGAAATGTGAATAGGATGAGGACCACTTCTCATTTGTATTGAATGTATTCTGCAGTCCACTCCAGGGATCTTCCCCTTGTTTGTGCTCCAATTTTAAGGCAACAGTATTGAAAACTCAGATTGATTGCTACAGACCCAAACTGTGCAGCTGGACATCAAGCTGCTGTGTGTTCATATGTAAATACACTCATAAATCTAGCCGGGCCGTGCAGTTGTATTAAAACCGTTCACAGAGAAAAGCTGCTTTTACTTTCTCTCAAAGGGGAACCTGATATAACTCAAAGTGCAGCTGTAAAGCGGTGCAACAGAAAACTCATGTATATTCAGTAACTGATACAACTCTCTTTTCCAAATAGCATCACAGATTAAAAGCATTCAGCTTTGGAGTCTAAAAAAAACCCACTGGAGCAATAACCCCACGGAGGTACAGCGTGGATCACATGCAAACAGAGAGCAGAGCTGAGGCCTGAGAGGACACGGTGTACACAATATTTCCTCAGCCTGTCTGCATGGTGAGAGTCCCCCACCGACAGGGGACAGGCCGAGATGGACGAAGACAGGGCCAGATGTGCGGGCCCTGTTTGTGCTGAGTCTTAAAAGGAAACATGTTGTAGTTTAGTAGAACAAAGATGAAGGTAGCTGTGCTCTACTGTTAATGCGAGTGTGTTGGAGTTAATTACAATGCACTTTAAAACGAAAGCACTAATTGCAGCCTTGAGGATACTTTATCTATTTTGTTAATTCCCTCGAAGGATGATGATCTCAGTATTTACTGGATAAATTATGTAATTATATTACATTACTACATTTCTTTGATATTTTTCTGAGGCTGTACACGAACTCGAAACAATTTATGAAGAATTAAACAATATAACACAGATTTTTCTTTTGCATTCCCACACCTGCGAGGAGAAACGCTGCTTTCATAAGACTCAGTAGAATAATTCAATCATGCCCTTTGACATGCTGTGGACATCTTGATATTTATCTATAATTTATCTGCAGGAATGTTTTACACTGCATGGTTGTCCGTTCCTCACTCGCCATATTTACAGTTTTTCATGGTAAAATTCCACATCTGCCCTGGATCTCTGTGCATGCAAGCCTGAAACATCCCAAACTAATTATACATGATATATTATACAACACCCTGAAAGGCAACCTATATAAGTGTTACAGTATATCTGTAACTGTTCAGACAGTTTGTGTAAGTCTGTGGAGATGCCTCTGGCTATTGATTAAATAAAAATCATTTACTTTGCTGTGCGGATGAACATATATAAATAGTGAGTTCAGCCTGTGTCCTCGGAGGCTTGGTGTATTTAAAAGCAAAGTTCAAGCCTGTCAGACACCTTGCTGTAAGTTGACTCTTTAACCTTTTTAACCAACGTTGCATCTCAGCCACTAAAGCAATGGTTGAGGATTACTTAACTTTTCACAGCTCTTGTTTTTCTTTGTTTGATATCAATTCACTATTTCAGGACGTGACTCAGCCAGGGGAAGGATCTGCATCAAATATACTGGGAACGTGGTGATTTCCAGGAGCTGAAAGGTTGTTTGGGAGTTTACAGGAACACCCAGCCTATCCTGCACGCAGAAAGCGCCAAAAGCCCGGCCCTTGAAAGCTAACTTCATGTACGCAATGAAACGATGTGAATATATACAACACACTGCATTCACTGAGTTTGGAGATGTGTCTTTCATAAGGTTGGTTTTAATTCTGCTTCGAGTTGTGAGACACATACAATGAGGAGATTGTCTTTTTTTAGCAACAGCTCATTGAGGATGCTGCTTTCTAATGAATGCACAACTAAAATGGATTTAAATATATGAAAAAATGTTGTAAGATTTGGAAATGTTTTGTTTAATTTGCTGCTTTGAAATGCAAAAATGTGACACTGTGGTAATTCAAAATGAGTATAAATCAAGTCAGATTGACCTCAGTTTTATTTTCACTGGTGACACTTTCCTTTTAGATGTTGGGATTTTACAGGAGATGATTGCCTGTCAGGTTCAAGCTCTCTTCCATGAAACAAACAGGAAATGCTCCCACTTGAAGCAACTCTTGAACTTGCAGTCGCTCCGAGTACACAAGACAAATTGTCTTTCTGAGATGCCATTTTCTTGGTCTCGAAGCTGCACAGAAGAGTGAGTAAACACTATTTGCCATCCCAGTCATTATATAAAGGCTCAGGTAAACAATGAAGGCAAAATTGGCCGGCCTCCAGCGTGTACCCAGGGGTCCAAAGTTCACTTATGAAACCGCGGCGCGCTCTTGTATCTGTTCTGCACGCACAAACAGCACAGGTACACTCATTGGTCACACTCCCACGCACGTAAAGGTGTGCATTCAAGCACGGATGCCAACAACACCGAGAGATTTCTACCTGCATGCAAAAAAAGAACAAACGTGTGTCAAGACAGGTAGAAAGTACAGAAAAACACATGCATACAAATTGGAGGACATGTACGCAAAGCTCAAACACTCACAAACACACACAGACACACAAGCCCGCCCATGAACTACGCACTCTCTTCCCCTCTCTGTCTGGACACGTAGGTTTATAATGTTTGGCAGGCGACGTCCAACATTCTTAAGAAACTGAAATGGAGATTTTTTACCAACTTGGCACTTTAAAAAAACCTGAGCTCTTTTTACAGGATTAAATAAACCTTAGGAAGAAATGTTGTTGGACATCTGAGGATTAAGAAAGCTAGAAGTTAAGATTTTGTCAAAATGGCTTTTGTACAGAGATGTTAAAAGAACAAGGAGGTGATGATTTCTGTGCTCGAGCTCAGTTGCAATAAAAGCTGACGTAAAATCTCTAATCAGATCTGGCCTATCAGCAAGGAGAAGTGCGTAAGAAGGCTTTATTGTTTTGGAGATGGACCGATTCGCTCACGGAAGCAGCGTTTGAGAGCCAGCAAGCTGTCACCTTATCTTCACGCTCAGATCACGAAGCTCGAGCAAGTTCCCACCAGCATTGTAGTTTTGCAGAGGGAGAAACACATGAAAACAGAGGGAAGTTTAAAATGCAGGCGAGGCCTATACATTGTCCAGCACGGGGTGTAGAGATTTGGAAAGCAATCAAGGCAATTTTGCATTAAAGAGTGGAATAGACTGGGAGAGGTCAGTGAGGTCAAACACTCAGGAACTGCACTCCGGAAAAGCAGACTGATCCAGTGATGTGTTTGGCTTCAACCCTGCAATAACACAAGAGAGCACCGCAGGAGGAATATGGCAGGCTTAGGTTTGCTGTTGCAGGATTATTGCGCACAAAAGCAGATATGTGCGAGCATGTTTTGTGAGAGACAGTTATGTGAGTTATATCTTCATATATGGCTTTCGTTCAGTTAAAGTGAAATTAGAAATCGTTGAAATGATGCGTTTGATCATGTTGGCTTTCAGATTTTTTTATCAAGTGATTTTTCTTTAGCTTTTTACTTTGTCATTACTGTAAATAAACCTGTGTATGGTGAAGGAAACTGACAGAGGTACGTCAGCTACTTTGAGGAACTATTGGAGGATTTGGAGAACTGAAACAAAACTGTATTTCACAGGTTCCCATGATAACTCCTGACTGACACACACACACGCACGCACAAATAGCCACAAGTGATTATTTCTGTTTTCCAGTCTGTGTGACTGATTGTCTTCTTCACACTGGTTTAATGACTGTGGTGTTCTTTCTCAGCAAAGTGTGTAATTACAGTCTGACCACAAAGGAGGGAGCACAGTGTGGTGCCTGCGAAGTATCTGCCAACGTTCACAATGCCCTCAACAACTCAAAATAGTAATAGTAGCAGTATGTTCGGCTTGTAATTTTGAATATTGGTTATTAAAGAGGTATAAAGCATCTTGGCAGTGAGCAGCTGATTTAGCTGAGTCAACTTCTGTGTCTTGTCTGCCACCTTGTGCACAGTGGTTTGTCCTGCCGTCTGTGTTATGCAGCTCTTTTGTTGAGCTTGTCTCGCTCCTCCTCTCTTCTTCCTGTGTCACCACTGGGCACCTCCTCCTCTGACTATTGTTGCATCTTTTCACAGCAGTAAATCCTATCTGACTGGCATGCTTCAGGACGGCCTAACCCTGACTCCGTCTGGAGATAATGATCCTGTCTCTGACCCGTCTGGTCAAACGTTTGTCTGTCACACACACACACACTCACCTATTTTGGGCACAGGTGTTGCTATTGAGCCACGACAGTCTGAGAGCGGCTGTGTTATGTATGTGAGCTACATATAGGAGGAGTTATGACAACACACCAACCGCCTCGTGTACAATGAACTTAGATATTTGTGTTTACTCTGCAAGTATTTCATGTCTGGGCTGTGTTCCTGAATAAATAAAGTTGAACACACAGTCATGCTGCCTGGTCATGCCCTTTCTTTCTGTTGTTAAAACCATAAAACAAAAAAATTTAAGAACTGAACGTTTGTTTTATTACTAACATCATGCAGCAACTTGTACGTGTTTTGTTTTTTAGACTGGATAGAACAAACTGCAGTGTGTGTTTACATAGAGAGAGAGAGAATATAAGAGAGATAATACACAATCAATATACATGCAAACTTAACATTTTCTTACATTCCCATGGACGTTGAGGAAGTGCTGTGAGTTATGTATATTTCCTTAGAGACACATAAAGAAACACTGAACCACACACTGAGGCAACACTTCCTGTGTTTTCTTAATACAACAGTGTGTAATTGTAGGACTACTGAATATTACTCATGTATCTCATAGCTTCAATTTTCTATTGTCTCTCAGCTCAGTAGAAAGATGCAGACGCACTGAGCAGACAGACACACAAATTGGTGGAATAACAAGACCCCATGGTTTCACCTTTCATCAGGCCACAGTTCACCAGATACTGTTTGTCTGCTCTGTGCTGCCTGAGGCCAGCCCCCTTTTCTTTGTATCAAAGACTGAGCGGAGAGAGCTACCAAACACCAAAACAGGAAAATGCAAAAATGAGGAAGAGAAAAGGAGAGAGGGAGGGAGGAGAGGGCTTTTACAGCTGTTGTTAGGCAGTGCTTCCTCTGATAGGAAGACTTTGGCTGTACTCCCAGTTCTGTAGGTAAACTGTCAAAAAACATGGTTACCTTGAGATACTTTTGGCGGGGGGGGGGCATGGCGGTGTGTTTACAAAACTAGAGTGAGATAAAGACTTAAAATGACAAAGACCTCAAGTCTTTAAATAATAAAAAATTTATACTTTCAGCTCAGGGTTTTCTCTATCTGCTGTCACGTGTGAGTGATATCCAATAAAAAATCCAATAGGATGTACCATTTAATTTAACATAATATGGACAATAGGCATCATTCTACAAAAAACAAATAATGCACATGCCAAATCAAAACCTCATCTGTGTTTCCAATATGACACGTCCAAGAGTTTGTTCAGGAGGATGTTGTGAAGGAGTAACAGTGCAGACATCTGCAAAACCCGTTAGCCTCTTATCATGGGATCAAGATGATGAGAAGAATCTAAGTCTTTAATCTGTCCTGCTGCTCGTCTCATTGTGCTTGTGAAAACAGGTGCCACGGACTGTTAAGTCTATCACTGCAGGCCAATACTTTTTACAGCCACTGTACTCTATTGTTAATTCTATTATAGCCTTAGACATTTAGACAACGTGGAGGCTTGTTTAAAATACCAAAAGAGGCAGCTGGTAAAACACACAAACAAGTGATGTAACCAAGATGCTAAGGCCTTGATGCCTTCATGCTTCATTTAATAAAAATATGATAATCATGGCATAATCAATTTGGAGCATCTGCAGTAGCAGTGTGGGGCTGAGATTTTTTTTTTAAAACGATTCCCAAAAGATACATTTGGAGGAAATCAAAATGTTTGCTTCCTATTGACCATCCAATTTGACCCAGTGCATTCGCTTCCATCTGTTTCAGTGAAGTGCAAATGCCAGTTAAGATGCCAACGTGAGAGGGAAACGAAAGACTCTGCTCCCCCCCAAAAAGAAAAAACACGCCCCAGGAGAGGTGCTTAGTGATGCTGTTTTCAGCGCGATGGCCTAGATATTACTGCCACTTAATATTGCAAGAAAAACAAAATACTCACGGGACAAGTACTGCCTTGTCTGAATCTGATATTTCCTTCTAGAAAGCACATTTGAATATGAATAGGAGGAAGTATCTTGCTTGTCTTTCAGCTGTGTTTTTTTTATATGCTCCCTTTGCGAGGCGTCATCAAAATAACAGTGTGAGACTGTGTTTCTTTTTTTTTTTTATCAGGGTGTTTCTCTGAATTTCCCACTGATAGGAGCTACAATAGCATCCTTTACCTCCTGAGGGCTGGGAAGTGGGGCCCATGAACAAAAGAGCACCAGAAATACACCAAACCACTCTCTCAAACCACTGGATGGATCAGATAACGACACAGTCGCTCGAGCTGATGATTGTACTGACAAAATAATGGAAAAATCATGGAAGGATTGCTTGTGTTTTGCCAACATTTTCACACTGTTGTGTCTGAGTGTTTGTTATGTAACCTCTGGTGAGAACAGGAGGCTGACTCGGAGTCAGGAGGAGCACTTGGTCATTATAGTGCACAGACAGATTATTCATGGTTGGAGGGTCAGAACATTCACCTATGGACCCCTCTAATCCAAGACTACCCTCATCGCCCACACAGTGATTGCGACCACTATGGGCCATAGTGTCATTTGATAGTTTATTTTTTCCCAATTACATAACTCTAATTTGCTAGATTATGAGCATTGCGATCCATTAATTATTTCACTTTACCAGCTGCTGTTTTCTGTATGCATGCAGGCAAATCTAAAGGAAGCCCGTACACCAGCTCTGAATTTGCTGTAAAATTAGCTTTACATGGCCATATGTCATCGCTGTCCTCTTGGTATGCAATTTGGCAATTTATTTCATATGCTTACACTGAACCTCACAGCTGTTATATGCTAAATAAGCAGCAATGCGTTGTTGTTTTACCTCCAAAATCCTGATATCCTGCCAACATTAAACGCAAAGTTTTGTAACAGTTTCTTCTGTGTGTACTGTTTCCCTCCCACACCGTGACCTGGCATATGAGAGCAGCCTGCAGCAAAAGCGATGCTTAAATTATGCTAAACAAGCCCGAGGGTGATGGATCAGTAAAAACATTAAGGTCAGGCAGAGCAAGTGTGTGGAACTGACAGATGGAAATGTGTAGGAGAAGGAGGGAAAGGAGTCATGCACCACTCAGATGACTGAGTTCCTGAGTGAATTCCTGTAGATGTGAGAAGCTTTAGCAGCATGAAAAATGAATAACAACCAAGCAGCTCTTTAAAAAACACTTACAATTTAAAACCTTGAAAAAAACAAAAAAGTTGTTTACATATATTTATATCCGGTTTCCTCCCGCAGTCCAAAGACATGTTTCTTATGTGAATTGATTAGTCTAAATTCACCATATAGGTGTGAGAGTGAATGGTTGCCTGTCTTTGTGTTAGCCCTGCGATAGGCTGGCGACCTGTCCAGGGTGTCCCGGTGTAAATGACCTTCACCATGCTTAATATATTTTTATTATCTGTAATTTTTGTTTTATCAGTTATTTACGTTATTACATTAACATTGGAATTGGGGGGCTTTTATTTTGAAAGGGCTCGTCACCGGTAGAGAAAGAACGGTTAAATTTTAAGTATGAAAAACCATCTCCAAAAAAAAAGAAAAAGGGTTTAGCACCTGGCTGAAAAGGCCACAAGGTTTGTCAGTATTTATTTCATATATTTCTTTTTAAATATTGTGCTATATTATTATTGTAATTGCATAGTTTCCTGAGTTTAAGAAAGGATGTTTATGCTAGCAATAGGCTATGTCGTCAGTAGGTTAACTTAGCTAAGGAGTTTAATTTCATGGTTGTTTGTTAAGTTCATTCTAATTTTAAAGACTTTTTGTCTTGCTTTATGTTTCCTTTTAGCTCTTACGGTCTGTTCATATTACATTTGTGAGCTACAGTCCAGCATTAAAGACATTGTGAACCATCAGTAAAAGAGTCGGACCACCGTTCAGCCGGGGATGCTACACCGTTGACATGTGTGGATAAAGCAGGTACAGAAAATGACTGACTGATTGACATATATGTATATAGTAGTAATTTGCTTTGGAATCCATTTAATCTGATAGAAATTCAACTCCCTTGACATGTTTAGGGTGACATCTGCTGAACACAGCGGTGTAACTTTATAGGTGAAGGGAGG
>OOFC01003452.1:1790-19475 GCA_900323345.1 Pseudochromis fuscus | reverse complement strand
TGTTTCATTTTAATTTGCTTTATTGTTGTTTTTATTTATTTGTATTGTGTTTTTATGTCTGTAAAGCGTCCTTGAGTGCTGTGAAAGGCGCTGTTAAATAAAATGTATTATTATTATTATTATTAAATTGTATGCTAACTGTAAACATCATATCTACATTTGTAGCCTTTGCCAATTCAGGAAATCGAGATAGCAAAAAGACAGAATCTTTTTCACATAGCTAAACAGGTGTACCTACCCAACAGACCGGTTTCATTGCTCCTCAGGTTCCACAGAGCTCGGACGGCTCGCCTAGCTACCCACTCAAAGGTGGAATCTCCAATCAAGCGACTCAAAATCCCAAACTCCACGAGCAAGGATCCCGCTCCTGCAGTGCAAGTCTCATTAACACTATCAGGAGGAACTCCAGTCTTCAGGTTCACCTGTGTTAAAGATACAGATTAATAAAGCTGTATTTCAAACTCCATAGAATGGTTTACAGGGATTTTAGTAACAGGAAAACTACAGTACGAAAGCTGTGAACATTCAGCAGATAACTAATTTGTGGCTTATAACAGTGTCACTCACCCTGGGGTAGGGAATGCCTGTGCTGGTGTTTTCAAAGGCTGGCAGCAAACGGACAGCCAAGTCATGAGCCAGGTGCAGCAGCTCATTATCGTAACCTTCAAAGCCCACTTTGCCAAATGGATGTTTTGGGTCAGTCAGTAGAATGTGTGCTGAGATGAGACTTCCCAAGATCCTTAAGAGAAAAACATAATTATACTGGGTTTCAACACAAAAACAAGTTTGCTTGTTTTGTTTTGGGTGTTTTTTTTGGCAGACATACAAATTTTCTTTGTAATTACTCAGTTTAGTTAAATTGTACATGACATCATAAACAGAATCTTAATTTTTCCACAGTCATAATGTGATGGTAAATGGAGTACATTTATACAGCACTTTCATGACCTAAGCTAGGTCCCAAAGCGCTTTACATGGCACCTCATTCACCCATTCACACACACACCAATGGCTACCGAGCTGCCATGCAAGGCGATAGCCACCATTAGGAGCAACTTAGGGTTCAGTGCCTTGCCCAAGGACACTTTGACACATGGACAGGAGGAGCTGGGGATCGATAGGCGACCTGCTCTACCACCTGAGCCACAGCCGCCCAGCTGCCCTGATAATTATCAAGGTTAATCCAGATGATTTAGTCCTTAGTAATCAATCTTGATCAGGGGCAAAAATGATATCTGCCTAATTTCTGTGATTCTACTTTGCTCTAGAAAAAAAATGCAGTTTTTAGTCAGTTTAAAAAGACAGATTGACTGAAGCTTGAATAAAGCAGCAAAGACTGCTGAAGGCTGAAGCAGTTCTGTAGATATCAGAGTACTTGAGAGGCTCAGACTCCATATTTGAAATAACAAGGAATGCTGAGATTGCTGTCTGCTAAAATGCATCAGTAATCACAGAAAAATAATACATAACTCCATTTCTGTTGTTAACCTTCTTCAGAATGTAGCCAAGTTGGCTGCTCTAGGGACCATAAGCGAAACAGTTTCTTCTTGTGCGTGTCTAAAAACAGCAGTTGCAGCATTTTTACCTGATGTTTGCCTCAAAAACTTGCACGGTTGAGTCCTTGTCAAAAGATACAGTATCTATAACCAGCTTGACGGCTCTCTGGAACTCCGTCACGTTGCCGAGCACCTGGTGAGAAACAAAACATACATCGTGACTGCAGTAAATCAACAAGCCTCAGTGTTTCATTTGGGATTGTGGATGCTGCAGCTGAGCACAGAGCAAATAAACAAACACCGTAAACTGTTAATTTTAAGGTTGACACAGTAACACTCACACCTGAATTCATGCTCAGAAAAGCCCACAGCTCACTGAAGAAGTGTTAACCACTGTTACACTGAATGTAGTGCAAGTAACAGATATGAGTGTGTAAAAACCACATACTGACACTTACCAGTAGGGTGTCTAAAGTGTCAATGAGGGTAAGGGAGTAGTTCCCCAAGACGTCATTTATGTTGATGTTTGACCTGAAAGAAAAGTAGTGAAACACAATCTGCGGTGTCACAAGAGAAGGACATGATTTACAGATCACAAAAACTGAAAGCTTATTTTAACCCAACGACAACGTGAAGTGTTTGGACATGAGTGCACACTTTAACCTCATACACAAGATGGAAACAGTCATTTTAATTAACTACAAGATTGTACCTCTTGAATTGTGAGATCTCCCACCTCATACAGTTCAGGACAAGTGAGAGAATTTAAAACAAACCAAAGTTGACATGAAGACAACTGGTTGCTGTTTTCCACTAAAACTTAATTATTACCAGCACAGACAACTCAATCATTTTTAGGATAAAATAATCTTCAGATTAGTTTTTGATTATTCAATTTTGTCTTCTTCCATCACAATTTTCCAAAGGACTTTTTCCTCTGACTTATTTTGTCCAACAAACATTCCAAAACTAAAATAAAAAATATTAAAAAGATATTTGTCAAAATAATGACTCAATATGAAAAGTAGAAAATCCTTACAATGGAGAAACAAAAACTAGGTTTATGTATTTTTTAAAGAAAATCTCTTATGGAATTGATCATTAAATAGCTGAAAAATGTTTTTATGACAAACACCTTTTCCTAGTTCTATCTTAACCCCACTTTTATTTTACTTTTTGCCTCTTTCATACGTCATACAACAACTAGATTAATAAAAGCTGAGGGCTGAGAAGTTCTAAGATAAGCTTTTGATTAGATTAATTTTTATGGAGGGAGTGCTCACACAAATAAACCATAATGCTCTTTTACATCTAAGGCATTTCATGTCTGCACAGGGGGAAACATTTCCTCAGTCATTTCAGCTTTACTACTTTGAATGAAACATATAAACTCAAGGACGAAAAGTAAATGAGCCTTCAAATTAATTTGGACAAGGGACTTTGGAATCAATAAACTTACTGACCTCACCATGTCCACTTAAATGTGGATGTGTGTGTGTGTGTCTTTTATAATAAAAAAAAGATAATAACCTCTAGGGTTTTAGACTGAGCAATCGATTTAAAGATGTGATTGACACAATGTTCTGTCATTTCATTAACCCCAGGAATTATACAGTTGCTGAATGTGACAGAAACTCCATTAACACCCTTCAGTGTGGGACCTGTCCAATGAAAGCTGTGTGCACTATAACCTGTTCAGTACTGAGCAGCAGTGGGCAGCATTGAGAGCAGCAGGATTGCACTAGAAGCTAATTTGATTACAAACTAAATGCAAATGTCAGTGAGCAGAGGACAGTTGAGATAACTGACTGTGTTGCGGTGAGCATGTACTGAGCTCCACAGCAGGTGCAGCACGGCGCTCAATGACTCACGGGTTTAGCACGTCTGGACCCCTCCCTTCACAGTCAATTGGATTCAGCTCGTCTTCGGGAAAGGCATATTTCATATAATTGTCATATCCAAAATAGAACATTTCTTTGGCCATGTCTTTCATTTTAGCTTTCAGCGTGTCCGGGAACGAGCTGTATCTCCGGACGTACTCGTCCTTGTTGCCATCGAAGAAGCTCAGGTAGGATGTCTTGGGTGACTCCTCTCCCACCTTTGCACAGGTGGTCGTCGTCTCTTCATATCTGTGGTTGAGTATTCGCTGAGACCACGAGTTTCCATTGGAGTCGGTCCCTTTCTCCTCCCTGAACAACAAGTCTAATTTGTGCAAATTAAAACCGAGATGGAAGTTGAATCCCCAGCTAACGTTAGGTCCCAGTCCGAAGGCTAGCCACAACACACAGCTGAGAGAAAGTCTCAATACGACCAGACCAACTACTATTGACCTCCATTGCATCTTTGCCCCGGGTCGGTCTTAAAACGCATAATTTAAGTCCACATACCTCCGATGTGTGAACGAATGTAAAAACCCGCTGTTTGACAGTCTAAAACTACAAGGGAGTGTGGTAGTGATTCCGCCTCACACGCTTCCTGTCAACAAACCAGCCCCTCCCAGATTCTGCGCTGTGATTGGCTCTTCATGAGTGTTGTCATTGATGAAACGAGGCGGGCTCACCCAGTGATTGGCCACCGTATTGTCAATCTCCTCGTTGCGTTTCGTGGCATTCCAGACGTGTCTTACTTACTTTAACTTGTGCGCCAATAGAAAACAGCCACAAGAGTGAAACGATCAGAGGTTCACAAGTTTGAAATTGAAACATGATTTGGTTAAGTTTGCTTTCACAAAGATTTAAAGTTAGATAGAGGCAATTAAACTCAAATGGAGGCGTTTGTGTGGATCATTCAATCTGCATAATTAAAAAAATATTAGTAAAACTTCGTGATACAATTCCAAGGCTGCAAACGCTGTTTTTTTTATTGATGATTAATTAATCATAAAGCATTATTTATTTAAAAAATAAATACATAAATATAGCCTGGATATTAAAATGCTCATGTTTCTACAAGTCCTTGAGAAGGGTTGCAGAGCATCTGGACCAGAATCAAAATATTAACTTATTCAAAATCACACTGAAAATTACAAAAACATTACATCTGTTTTAGCTATTTTATCACCATATGCCAACATATAAAAATGTTATTGTCCAGGGTGGAAAAAGCAAAGTTACTGTTTCACATAGCAGATGTCATACATTTATTAAGTGTGGCTGGTATATTTAGGACTCAAATCTATAAAGTAAATACCCTCATTTCTTACTACTTAAGATCCACAAGGTCACTAAACTCCTTGTCCTAATAATAGATGCGATAGAAACTACAGTTGTACTAATGCAAAACACCAGTGCAGGTGCATGAAAGACTCTGAACTTCCTGTTAAAAATCTTCAAGAAAAAGTCAACTGCTGCAAGTTGGCTCCTCTACAACAGTGAGACTATTTGTGTTAATTACCAGATGCATACACAAGTCGATGAAATGCACATTTCTGGTTTCTAATTTCAGTGCATTGCAATGTCTTTTTTCACTTCAGTATTCTACAACAAGATTTTTAAAAGACCTGGACACGTAATTTTCACTGTGTGGGCGCGTACAGCTGTCACCTGACAGACTTTCCTTAGAATTTCATTGTACTTTTTGTTAATACATGTAGTTCAGTGGACCTGAAATTCCCAGCATGACTCACATCAGTATGAGCAGAAGTGCAGTCAGGTAATCAGAAATACCTTTGTGGGTGTACACAGATCCGGTTTACATGCTTAAGTACAATGTAACTCAAATGAAGAAGTACAAAAAACAGGACCATGTATAAATTAAAAAGCATGCCTTTTTATTTTTTTTTAATATATTGAAGTGGTGTTTTTGTTTTACTCTACCCAGGTAGGCACACCTTGCATGCTGCTTTGCTTCAGAGGTGAGAGACGCTGCACAAGGCACTTTAAGTTCTGCCACTCTCTCAGCTTCGAGGCAGCACAAAGGACATCATTCCACGGAGGCTACTTACAAACAGAGGCCAATACGAACCACACAACCCCGTACAGTTTTAACTTTTAGTACATTCAGACTTTAAATAGAATCATATATTCATACACACACATCCCACATCAGTAAAAATCATACTATTGATATTTGTGCAGACCTGGTTCAATGCACAATTTTCTGAAAACAATAGACTTGTCTCTGAAAGAAGAAAATACGATCAAGCAAAGGATGACAGTCATCAAAGACAATCACAGAGTAGAGCTTGAGAGAAATGGGAAAACCTTCATGTTCACATCAGCTGTCTCCTGGCATACTATCTGACTGAGCTTTTTGCCATTATGTGAGGCCTGCAGGAGGGTGTTGTTGCATACCCAAGGTAAGTATTATAAGCCACTGGGTATGATCAACCGGGTAATGCCTGAAGGGTAAAAGGTGGGTCAGAAAACAGTTTCTTACTCCAAGTTAAAGTATGATTTCATAAGGTGTATAATGCCAAATACATTCTTTAAATTTGGTACCAGAATTACATTTTTAGTAGTGCATTGTCTGAGTTTCTGAAAGAACCACAAGGTGAAAAGGAGAAAAAGTAAAGAAATAGTGTGACACAAGCAGAACAGTGCAGCATGTGAGGTGCAGATACAACTGTACATCATTGCAAAGTGATGGGGGTGTGACACGACAGTAACATGGCAAATATAGCTGGAAAACAACTCCTGCATTTTCAGCTCCTGCGGGATTTTGAGTGCTGGATGAGCCACTGAAGTGTGATATCTGAAATCAAAGAAACACGCTGGTTCAGTCTGAGAATCATTTGGTATTTGGGCATTTCTAAGTGAATATTACATTTAGCTACAGATGTAGCTGCACAAACCCCAATAAAATACTAATGATATCATACTCTGCGCTTGCCATAATGATTCTCCTTATACAATTTACCACACAAGTGTAGGGTTTGGGTTTTTTTTTTTTTTTCAGAAGAGGAAACAAAAATATTCAAAGGGTTTTAAATCTGCTTCCCAAACAAAATAAAATTGTATTTTTCATCCATAAAAGTGGCAACAGGATGCCTGTCCCCTTTATGTTTGTGGATAATAAAACTGTGGTGATAACTGCAACTTGCCAATGTTGTCTTTTTCTTTGCAGGAAATGGAGTAGCAGCATATCTCTCTGTCCTGAATAGCTGCCAGATTCCTATGAAAAGAAGGAAACACATGAACCAATAAGTATGAATCCAAACATCTTGTCTATCTCATTCATCTGCAACTAACGGGACAAAATTTAAGAGATGAGCACAACTTAGAAACTACTTCTGTCTTGACACTAGAGGGAGCCAGTACACTTAAACTATATTACTAATAATGAGTAGTGTTTCTAATGCATTTACATAGGGACACTGAATTAGAGCAGGTCTAATTCTTACAGAAGTTACATGAAAGAGGACATGGTTTTAACCTAGTAGCATAAAAAAATGTTACACTAACATGGAAAAAACAAAAAGGTTTAAAAATTATATTTGCATAATGAGAGTTAAATGCGTTATTAACTTATTCTTCCAATAAAAAGACTGAACAGTGTCATTTTTTGTGACAGGAAGATTATGTAGTGCAGGGATGTAAATTCAACTTTGATCAGAAGTTAGGAACTGTGCACCATTCTTCATACTTACATTTTCTCAATGAGCTGCTTTTCATCTAGAGCACTGGGGAGATCCCTTTTGTTACCAAGCACCAAAACCTAGGAAACACATCACTATTGAACTATTGAACTGCTGAAATACGAAACTGTAGCAAAACTTCAAGACAAAGCCGCATACAGTTTTGTGTCACTGCTACAGAAAACACACAATTCATAAATTTTGGTTTTGAGTGAAACACTTACAGGAATTCCTTGCAACTGAGGTTTGTCTAATAAATTATGAAGCTCATTTCTCGATGCCTCCACCTTTTCTCGATCTGCTGCGTCAACCATGTACCTGAAAAAAAAGATGGATTAAAATCAGCAAGAGAGCCTCTGTTCTGTCTAGGGTTGAAATGATTCCTCGAATAATTCGAGTAAATCGATTACAAAAAATGATCGAGGAATTTTCTCTGCCTCGAGGAATCATTTCATTTTAACACCTCAAAGCATAGTATTTCACCCGGACTAATTTCAATGGGACACACGACGTTGTGTCGTTGCGTCATCACTGCGCGGCACGTAATCTGTCCCCACAAACACGTGGCATTTTTAAATCGTCGGCAAACCGTGCAGACGTGTTTGAAATAACAAGAAGAGAAAGGGCATCTGTTAGAAATCCTGTCCCATGGACTCAAGACGAGATGCAAACCTTTCTGTCATTAGTCGCTGATGAGAAAATTCAGCGGGAGCTGGATAGCACGGTCAGAAATGAAAGCATCGCATAAAAGACGACATCACGAATGACGGCCAGCTACACGGAGGAGGGACCATAGATACATACAAACACACACACTGTTTGTATATGTCTATGGGAAGGACTATCCTCTGCAATGTAAATGCAACCGAAGGGGGCCGATCTCGAGCGATCCGAGGCGAAGCGAGTAGGTACCAGTGTAAATGCGCCATAACATAAAGTTAGCCCTGCGGAGAGCTAAGTCTCTGATCATTATGACTGCTGTCGATGCGTGGTTAGCATATTCTACAACTGCACGTTTGTTTTCATACAGGGTTTAACAGCAATGTAAAGTGAAGATGAAAAATAAAAACATAATAGAGCTGTGCAGTTGTCAAATATAATAACAATGTTTGCCTTTTTTTTTCTATTTTTTAAATGCCGTGTTTTTGAAACTTAAATGTTTACACTAAGCTGAAAGTTATTTTATTTTTTGTTTTATTGATGTTTCATTTTTTATATTTTCTGTTTGCTGCTTTCCACAATGTGCATCCAATAATAAAAATACTGATTGTCTAAAAAAGTAAACCAACTGTTCATTCATTATTAAGTGAAAAGTTTGATTTTTGAATGTATATTCATAATTGCTCCTCAACTAAACAAAAATGTGTTTTATCCGATTAATCGATGAGATTTTTGGTAGACTAGTCGATTACTAAAATATTCGATAGCTGCAGCTCTAGTTCTGTCATTTGAATTCTACAGATACCGTATTTTCCGTACTATAAGGTGCACCTAAAAGCCTTTAATTTTCTCAAAAACCGACAGTGTGCTCCATCTAGTGGATGGAAAATGCAACCCCAGCCACTACAGTAGTTTCTATTCAATACACCTTATAATGCAGTGCGCCCTACATATGAAAACAGTTTTAAAATAGGCCATTCATTGAAGGTGCGCCTTATAATCCGATGCGCCTTGTAGTGTGGAAAATACGGTAGATTAAAAAGCAGGTATTGGATACTCACACAATTGCATTAACTCCCCGACAGTAGCGCTCCCACATACTCCTGAACCTCGGCTGTCCTCCTATATCCCAGATCTGCAGAATTAAGGGCACATCACATTTTAAATGTCATTAACAATAAGCAATCCCTAAACCAATCTGTTGCTGCACTAACAGAGCCATTTAATAATAATGATGTGTTGATAACAGCAGAACAAAACTGAACCTTGATGGTGACGTTTCCTTTAGTGACCTTCCTCATGTTGAAGCCGACTGTTGGGATCATGTCTTCACTGAAATGCCCAGACTGAAAAGAAACAGTGTAAGTCATTTCTCCTTTGCTGAAAATAACACATAATTTAATACAGAATAAATATGGACATGCACAAAATTAATAAAAGAGATCCACAGTCCAGCTAGTTCACAGACACACACACACAACATTCATACTACGTAATCAGATAACTTCCAATTCCAATAAGAGAACCGAATATAACAGTGGTCACTCAACTACATCACACATCTGTAACAGTACGAGCCTACGTTCTCTATGTCATATGTAACTTATTAGAATAACATAACAACATACTGCTTGAGATCTCTTGTATTTATAAGGTGACTCTGCAGTAGTTCTGGACAAAGTGTATTGCAGTTCATTATTTTTCAGCTTCAAATGGCCTTCCACAATCAATTAATAAAAAACTCAGTCAACCTATCATTACCTTAAAACAAAAACTTATGGTCATTAAATTCAGTGTTGCACTATAAGGTTGTCTTGAATCAACTTATCAGCCACTATCAAAGCAAAAACTATGTAAACTTCCCTTGTAAAATATTGTTAACATTCTGCAATATGACTCTAAAACTTGTGTCTCTAATTCTTCACAAACTTGTGAAAAGACAGGTCAACTACTAACTGTTGCAAACTTAAATGTGACATCTCTTCAAAATCAAAATACACCAACAGTTGATACTTGTTCTCCTGTACTGTCTGGTATATGCTCATTTTACAGCACATGACTTCAGAGTCACCTGACGAAGCTAAGTGGAAATGAGTGTCGCGGTCTCATGACTGAGGAAGGAGGAACCTCCCCCAGTGCAACCATTCATGCACTGAAAACTTTGTGTCAGTGGCTGGCAGAGTGTGTTTCTCTTCTCCTCGGGGTAAAGGAAGGAGCAGAGTTATGTTCCAACCTCAACCTCAGCCTCCTCCTCTGACACCCACTCACCTACCCGGTTACCTGACGAGTGCTGTGCACCGAAAATTCAATTTGACAAACTGTGGAATTTTCTGTGAAGATGGTGTCTTCCCCGAACTGTAAATGCACGGGTGATTTACGTTCTGCTGAGTTTATGAAAACAGACGGGTGGTAACCATTACTGCCTCGATACAGTTACACCCAGATTTTGTTTGGCTGTTTACTATTTAATCAAACTCCACAATTCAGTGTTTGTTTTAATTTTTGCATGGATAAGGCCTGCAACTAACAATTACTTTTATGATCAACTAATCTATTATTTTCTTTATTAATCAATAAATAATTTTGTATATAAAATGTGAGAAATGCTTTTTATAACTGTCTTAAACCTTAGCTACTGTCTTTAAATGGCCACCAATACTCTGAGACAAAAAAATTATGTGTAATGATCACATTAAAATAAACATCCTCCCAAATTAGAAGTTGGATCAAATTAATATTTGGCTGTTATGAGAGAAAACAGCCCTTGTGCAATTAAACCACCAACAAAGAGAGTTGTTGTAATCTTTCTTCACTGACTGACTCATCAATTTACTAGACTACAGTAGTAGGAAATAGACTGCCACTGATAGAAAAATAACACCAACACCTAACTTACTGATCTAGTTGAACAAGTTACCACACAAGATCACAAAATAACTACCAACACAGATTTACTTCACAGATTTACTTCACAGATTTACTTCAAGTTACATGGACAGCAGACTTCAGAGATGCCTAAAAATGCACTGGCTCTCCACGGCCTTGATACTTATCATCTTGAAAAACATTCTTGACATAGTTTCCTGTCACATTACTCACTCACTACAGACACTGGTAACTCTCAGTTTGAACATCAATTATCTAACAATATTACGATTATTACCAGTCACATACACATCATAAATGTGCAGTAATCCTCGACTTAACTGAAGCATATCAAATATAGCAGAGTGTATTTTTACTTCAGGGTAAAAGCCTGCACCACTGAAATGCTGTCAGACTGAGCTTATGTGCCATAAAGTTGAATTTGATTGGCTGTCAGAAAGAGCTGATGGGGTAAAACGCATGTGTGCAAACTGTTGTAAGGAGCCCCCACCACCGTGACCATACGGAAGTTTTACACAAGAGGCAGCAGAAAACCGCAGCTGCAGTCTAGAGCGTAGACATGTAAGTTTCCAAATTAGAAAAAAACATTTACTAGGAAATTCCTGCAAAGTTGCATAAGAGACATGTCTTACTAAAAAACAAAAACATATGCTTGGTCACCTCAGTCTCTAAATTTCACAGCAGAAGATACAATGTGTTTGTGGTTTATATCTTAATCTGCATCTGAGGCAGCAACAGGAAGTCAGTTCTTCTGTTTATGTGGCTTGTGATGTGCCTTTGGAATGTGTGCTGCTGGCCACCTGCATTCAGACATCAAGACTACCCACTTAGAGCTCTTTGTAAAAAGACTCCCAAACACATGACAATGGCACAACTGGAAATCAGATTCATACTGTTGCCTTGCCACACTGTATAGAAATGTTGTGTTGACTGTCAGCAATCTATCGGTTTGGCTGCACCTCAGGCAGTTGATGTGATGGTCACCATGTTTTCAGCCAAGTTGATCCTATAGTTTGGAAGAGATTTAAAAAAAACAATCAATCTGGTAAGTTTGTGTTTCCCCTGCTGAACAAGCACAACACAGTCTCCAGTGGGCTCCAACACAGTCTCGAACACAGTCCTCCAACACAATACAGTCTCCAACACAGTCCTCCAACACAATACAGTCTCCAACACAGTCCTCCAACACAATACAGTCTCCAACACAGTCTCCAAACCAATACAGTCTCCAACACAGTCCTCCAACACAATACAGTCTCCAACACAGTCCTCCAACACAATACAGTCTCCAACACAGTCTCCAAACCAATACAGTCTCCAACACAGTCCTCCAACACAATACAGTCTCCAACACAGTCCTCCAACACAATACAGTCTCCAACACAGTCTCCAAACCAATACAGTCTCCAACACAGTCTCCAAACCAATACAGTCTCCACCACAGTCTCCAAGCAGCAAACTAGTTAGCTCAGCAAAAAGAGACAAACAGCCTGGCTGGTGTGTTGTTATACAGACGCTGCTGTACCAGCAGAGTAGTGTTACATCGTGTTTTGGAGCAGACAACCACACAGAGTGAGTTAGCTAACCCCTAGCTTGGTCTCTGTTGTCCCATTATTAGCGCTAAGGCTATTAGCTGCTACCCTAGCTAGGTGGCTAGCAGCAGCTGAGGACTTACAGCAATCACGTTTACAAATGTTGTTTTTCCGGAGTACTGCAGGCCGACCAGCGTCAGCTCCATCTCCTCCTTCCAAAACAGAGACTTGAACCAGTCCAACAGCCGGTTTATTAATGCCAGCATCTTGACGTCGGTGATCTCACTCCCCTGTGTCTGTGTCTGTCTCTGCCTCCCTGTCAGATGTGGCGTTTTTTCCCAGCAAGGAAGTGGAAGTGGGACACAAGCAGCTGTCATATGATCAGTCCGGTAAAAACCTGCTCACTAGCGCCACAGCTGGCGACTGAAAGGAGTGTATCCACCTAAAGACTGCATTAGTTTATTATAGACTAGGGGCATCAAACCCATTTCAGTTCAGGACCCACAATCACCCCAATTTGATTTCAAGTGGGCCAGACCAGTAAAATAACAGCATGATAACCTATAAATAACAATAACTCAATCTTTTTCTGTTTGTTGTAGTGCAAAGAAGTACATTATGGAAATATGGAAACATTCTATGAACCTGAAATTTCATATTTTTGTTGACCATTTGGATCTGCAAAGGCAAACATTTACTCACAGGTATCTGGAACTGAAAAATATAATATTCACTTTCACTATGATTAAAGCAACTTGTCAAGATCTAGAAATTCTTTTTAATTTGCATAGGTCTACATTTCCACATCTTTAGAAAAGTTAACTCATCCTCCTGCCTTGAAAATGTATACAAATTTATTCATAAAAAAAAACACAGAAGTTGTGGCAAATTGCAATTAATGTCTTCTATATAATTTTCGCACTTTGCAAATTCATCCCATAGGCAATATTGGACCCTCTGGCAGGTTGGATTTGGTCCATGGGTCATATGTTTGACACCCGTCATAGACTGTAGACTATATAAAATTGGATGAAGCAAGTCAGGTTCAAAAATGGAAGTGCAAAAGTGCTGGCTCAAAACTCTGGCTCCAACTGACTTCAATTAAAAAATTGTCATTTTCAAACATGAAATGCTCAGTCAATCTTTTTTTTTCACAAGTTAATTCTTATGAGTGATCTGGTGGTTTATCTGAAAAAGAATAGATATCAGGCTTCAAAATGAGGAATATTTAGGGGCGTCATTAATTTAATCAACAGGTCTGGTCTCCAATGAGACTGGTGCTGAAATGTCTTCGGGTTAAAGGGTCAGACCCACCTCCTCACTCCTCCCTTCATATCCAAACATGGTCACATCTGGCTCCAAGCAACCAACATGGCAACGTTCAAATGCAGATCTCCTGGCTTCAGAAAGTCCACAAACCAGTGGATGATGTCACACTTGCTTCATTCATTTCGATTTTTAATAATGAATTAATTATTAATGTGCTCACTTGTGTTTCAAAACCTCAGGTTTTTCACATGTGATCACATGTAGGAATAAATGTAACCATGGGTTTCACATGGGTGTGGACTTTATACACAAAATGTTTTGCAAGTAATCACAGGGGAATTTACACGGGTTTTTACACATTTACCCTATGAAAAAACCACACCCATGTGTTTTGCACTTGCCTCACATTTTTCATGTGATTTTCCTGTGTTCACATTGGACCACGTGTTTTTTCCCATGTGAAATTCATGTGTTTTTTCTGTAATGGAAGATTAAACCCATTCAAATTTAAAAGAAAAAATAATAATAACATTAAATAATAATAAAAACATGTGTCACTCAGTCCTTTAGTATATCTGGGTTTGAATTATAATGTTAGCATGTTTCTAATGTAATGAGACGAATAAATATATTTTTCTCAAGGTTGTGTAGGTTTCAGAGTGGATTTAAAACCTATTTAAGGCAAATTATTTGCTATCATTAGTTTCTGGCCAATAGAAAATTAACACAAAAAACAAAAATATTGGATTAATCTAAATTACACCTAATACATTTTCTTATTTTTTTTCTTTCACATATGACACACAAACCACCCTGTTTTGTTTTGTTATTTCTTGTTGTTTGTTTTTTGTTGTAATGTTACGTGAAGGGACTTTGTAAGAAGCAATAAATAAATACCTGAAAGAGGGTGTCACACCACATATCACTGCAGGGCAGTCACATGAAGTGCAATGAGGACATACAAACTAATTAGTATTTGAATAATTTATATTATATCATATCATTTCTTTGCTTTTCATGTGAGTGGAGAAAAAGGGAAGAAGCAGGAAGTTAGCATCCAGAGCCAGGATCACCAATACTGTAGCCCTGCTCTGCTGCTGCTCCTACTTTTCATTATCAGGTGACAGAAACAGAGGTCTGATCTTTGGAAATATAAAAACATTTATTTGATCAAATAATGAAAAGAGAATTATTTAATATTTACAGTCACAGACTGTTTTAAAATGTAATGAATTGTACAGTGAATACTGAAACTGAAATTGCTCTTCAGTATTTCTAGTTATTACAATTATTACACTTTACACTCACAGTTACACACATTCAAACGCACACATAGGATCCATTCAGAAACTCTACCAGAGTAGATTGGCATTACACAACTTGCGCAAGTTAATGCAGCAGGGATCAGTGCTGGCCTTTTGCTTTCTTTTTTTAAGATCTATCCTGCAGAAAATCAAGTTTCCAGATGACCCAAATCCCTAACCTTAGCATATTTCTCAATATTTAAAAGTGTTTATATCAAGTAAGATCCTGTCATTGTGTTTGCTGAGTAGATGGATCATGTTATCTCACACTTGTTAACAAAGGGATGTGAATTTTTCCATATGCAGTTGATCACAACTGTTGTTGTCCTTGGATTCATCCTGGATGATGCGCTGAAACCCACTCTCCTCCTTTGACAGGTGAAACTGACTGGTGTTGGTAGAGACTGCGAGGACACGATTATTATCTGAAGAAGTGAGAGGTAGCAATGTTTTAGTAGTTGTACACCATTATTCCATCAAATGCACTCCGGTATATTCTCACACATTTCCACTATGACGAACTATGCTGACAATAATACTTGGAAGAATGGTTACGTGTAGTAAAATATTATGTGTAAAAAGCATTCGTCACTCCTAGAAGTGTTAATATGTTATTGTTTTAAAACATCAGATCAATACTTTACAGAGTCCAACTGAGAACTTTGTGTCCCCATACACCTAAAAACTTAATGATTTATTTAAATAAACTTTAAGGACTGTTTTAAATACTGTGGTGGAAGTTTTCTTTATAATACTATTCAAATTATGTTTTAAATGCCCTGAAATGTATTATTATGAGTAGTAGCATTATTAATTATTCTTCACTCACTAACTGATTAACTTTAAGTCGTGCCTGTGTTTTCATAAATTAATTCTACATATGATAATAATTTGAGATGAGGTTGTTTACTTGCTGAGCGCTTCCTTAGGTTCTTTACACAGATGTGCGACAGAAACAGGAGGATGGTGAGAGACAGCAAAACAAAGCCGACGCCAAGAATCACAAGGATGTAGTCTCGATCACCTCTGTGCATCTCTGAAGAAAAGTCAAATCATAGTTTAGTTTACTGAATTATACTCTCAGCGTGTACTTTCTTCTGTACAACAAAACAAAACATACTGCTACAAAACAACCAAATCATAGTTTCTGTCTAAAAAAATGTGTTGTTATGGCAACATACCAGGTCTGTCACAAACTGAGTTGTGTGTTTTGTTGCCTGGAAATCGTTCAGCAAGTCCAAGTGCACTGCATCTGTTGACCACACATAATTTAAGCTACAGTTTCTTTGTACATCAGTAGTTTGTTGTTTTGTCATCGCTGCAGTTGAACTTGTTTTAATGGATCTTACTGTGTCCACGGCCTGCAGGCGTTTTGTTTCACATCAAAATATGCATTTTCAAGGCATATAGGCTCACACTGATATGAATACTGCACCTCCCCTGAAAACACAGAGATTTCTGGAAAGAAAGAAAGAAAGAAAGAAAGAAAGAAAGAAAGAAAGAAAGAAAGAAAGAAAGAAAAGAAAGAAAGATAATTACACATTTGCAAGATTTCTTTAACTTGTTGGCTTTCTTGACATCATTATGAATACCTCCTTTCACCCACTCATAAAGGATCAGTCCACGTGTTAATGGGCATAAAATTGAATAAATACAATCCATCAAATTAAACTAAGTAGTGTGTGTGAAATGAGACATTAAAATGTTACAGGCATTGTTGAATTAAAGATGTTTCATGTTTCATGTGTATCAGGTATAAATACCAAAGTCTTTGGCAGTGCAACCTACTTTTACTGTGTTGGGTCTAACCACACACTTTATATACAGACTAACCCACACTTTTTTCCATTTAGCACATTGGTTACACAATGGGAAAACACCCATAACATCATCAAGCAACTTATAAGGAAATTATAGATTTAAATACGCCAAACACATTTGTTGCAGCAGAGAAACTTTAAGAAACCTGCTGCTGTAAATATTTACTTCTGGGCACTAAAGACATTTTACATCAGTCACAAATGATTTCTTTTAGCTACACATGTTTCCCATCTCACCTGTCCTCCTCAGTTTCTCTCCAGTGACGCATTTGTTTTCCTCACAAACAGTACAGAGGTTGTTGGAGCACAGGAAACCAGAGCGACAAGAACAAACTGCGTTTGTGGTCCGTGAACACTTGTCAGCATATTCTGCACACAGACAAGAATTCAGACCACAAGAGTTTAGATTATAGCAAACACTTGTCTTTTATCTGGCAAGAGATGTTGGCATTTAACACAGTGGATAACGTCCCTGGCAAGGTGGAGGTTAGAGCAGCAGAATCACTTTTTATGAATCGACCACCTTTATTTTCAAGCTTACCATGTTGGCATGAGAGGCATTGCATACATCTGTCAAAGGCGTGGTACTGATGCATGAAGAATCCATCCTTACATGGGATGCAGACAGTTGGCTGGTGCTCAGTGCAGGCTTTCTGCAAATGTGTACCTTCAAAACAAGAAACAAATGGGATCAGTTACTCTGAAGAATATCCATACAGTACCTTGAATGCAGCCTTTGAGCATAATATACATAGTGTAACAATAATAAAAATAACGACAATAATAGTGATGATAATAATAGAGTAATGCACCTATCTTATTTTAAAAGGGTTAATTATGCTATATTGTTACCCGGGGGACACATGTCGCAACACCGTCCATTCATCTTTGTCTGTCTATCACCGCAGCCCTGAGCGTGTCCAATAGTCCAAATACTGAGCACCCATATCTGTATAATTGCCAGAGAAAGGTTCAGTTGAATCATTGTGACCAGTGCTCTGCTTGTGTGTTCAGGGTTTTATATTGGCTGTTTGCTGACGTCACTTCAGCTGTGGTTTGTAGTCAGACATCTTGTGAGCAGTAGTTCAAGGAAGTGAAAGACCACCACTTCTGGATACAGCAAAAAAAAAAAAAAAAAAAAAA